>WSYH01002508.1:42198-85426 GCA_036426205.1 Ascaphus truei
ACACACACACACACAGAGACCTGCTGCAGTACACTAAGGCCGCGTCCATAGTCCGCACGACATCACTCGCGGCGCAAAACAAAAGGCCGTACCACAATGAAGACGGCCATAGAGAGTGTGACCGCGCATGCGTAGAAGCGCCACCGCGATTCCCGGGCAGACAAAATGATTTGATTTTGTCGTGCGACAGCCGGGTCACGTGAGCGTTTCAGCCAATGAGGGCAAACCGCTCCCGTGACGTCACGGCGTCCGCCACACCTCCCCATCACGCCCCTCATAGGAATCCTACAGGCCACGGATCACTTCTCATACAGGCGCGTGTCGGCTACTTTATCCCAGGCCTAAAGGACACAAGGCTGTGAGGGAGCCACAGACATATACACACACACACACTCAAACTCACATACAGGTATACCCCGCATTAACGTACACATATATACAGGCATACCCCGCATTAACGTACACATATATACAGGCATACCCCGCATTAACGTACACATATATACAGGCATACCCCGCATTAACGTACACAAAGGGTCCAGAGCATGTATGTCAAGCGAAAATGTACTTAAAGTGAAGCACTGCCTTTGTTTCCACTTATCGATGCATGTACTGTACTGCAATCATCATACACGTGCATAACTGATGTAAATAACACATGTGTAACAGGCTCTATAGTCTCCCCGCTTGCGCACAGCTTCGGTACAGGTAGGGAGCCGGTATTGCTGATCAGGACGTGCTGACAGGCGCATGCGTGAGCTGCCGTTTGCCTTTTGGGCGATATGTCCTTACTCGCGAGTGTACTTAAAGTGAGTGTCCTTAAACCGGGGTATGCCTGTACTCACAAATGCACACACTCAGATACATACACACACTCACATATACACTCATTGTAACGCAAGCACTCACACTAATACCAGAAACAAATATTCACACACTCATACTCATACATGCTCATAGTCACACAGGCAGGGTATTAAAGGTCAGTAGTTACCCCCGCAAGTGTGGTTGTCGCGGTGCAGGAAGTATTCTGGGGGGCAGGAGCAGAAATAACCTCCAATATAATTGTTGCAGAAATGTGAGCAACTATTATCTGAGAATTCCTCACACTCATCCAGATCTGTGAGAGGGAGAGAGAGAAGGGGGTGAGGGGGAGGGGGAAGGGGGGAGGGGGGGAAGAGAGAGGGAGTAGGGGGGGAGAGAGAGAGGAAGAAAGGGTGAGATAGAAGGGGAAAGAGTTGGAGAAGGGGGACAGAAGGAAGGAGAGGGGGGGGAAGGGGGAAAAGGGGGACAGTCAGAGAGAGAAGGGGGGAAAGAGAGAGAGGGAGAAGGGGTAAAGAGGGAAAAAGGGACAGAGAGAGGAGGGGGAAAGAGAGAGACAAAGAGGGAGAAGGGGAGAGCGTGGGAGAAGGGGTGAGAGAGTTTGAGAAGCGGAGAGAGGGTGAAGGGGAGAGTTAGAGAGAGAGGGAGAAGTGGGGGGGAAAGGGGGAGAGTGAGAAGGGGGAGGGGTGAAGGGGAGAGACACAGATAGAGAGAGAGGTGGGGGGAATGGGAAAGATGAGAGAGAGAGACACAGATAGAGTGAGAGGTAGGGGAAATGGGAGAGAGGAGAGGGAGAAAGGGAGAGGGATAGAGAAAGAGGGAGAGAGAGAGAGAGAGAGAGAGAGAGGAAGAAGGGTATTGAGGGAGAGGGGGATTGAGGGACAAGGCAGAGTGAGAAGGAGAGAGTGAAGGTGAGAGGTAGAAGGGGAGTGAGAGAAAATAAAGAAAGAGAGACAGAAGGGGGGGGGGGTGAAAAAGAGAGAAAGAGGGGGAGAAGGGGAGAGAGAGAGGGGGAGAATGAGAGAGAGGTAGAATGGGGATAGGGAGAAGGAGTAGAGGGGGAGGAGGGGAGAGAGGGAGAATGGGGATAGAGAGAAGGAGAAAAAAACAGAGACATGGGAAGGGAGAGAGCGGGAGAAATAAAAAGGGTGAAGGGGGACAGAAAGAGGTGGGAGAGAGGGGAAGAAGGGGGGAGAGAGGGAGAAGGGGAAATGGAGAGAGGGAAAGAGGAGAGAGCGAGACCGGGGAAAGATTGAGGAAGAAGGGGGGGGAGAGAGAGAGAGAGAGAGAGAGAGAGAAGGTGAAGTGGAGAGAAAAATGGGTAGGGAGAAGGGGAGTGAGAGAGAAAGGGAGACAGAAGGGGAGAGAGAAGAGGAGAGGGGGGAGGACAAAAGGCAGAGAGGGAGAAGAGGAGAGGGACAGGTGGGGGGAAGTTGAGAGGTGGGGGAAGGAAAGAGAAGGAGAGAGGGAGAAGGGGGTGGTGGAGAGAAAAAGAGAAGGGGGGAGAGAGAAAAAGAGAAGGGGGAGAGAGAGAGAGAGAGAGAGAAAGAGCAGAGTGAGGGGAAAAGGATGAACAAGAAAGGCACAGAGAGGAGAGGGTGGAGTGGGAGTGAAAAGGAAAAAAGGCGAGGGAGAGGGATAAACGTGGGAGAGGAAGGAGATAGAGTGAGGGAAGTGAGGGAGGAGAAAAAGAGAGTGAGGTGGGAAAGGAGGCAGAATATAAACAGCTATATACATGTAACACACAATATACTGTACATATGTATAGGATACATATATGTAAAATATACACACCCATACACGTGATACATGCAAAATATACACATACATATAGTTCATGTGACAAACATTCACACATGTGCATGTATAAGCAATAAATGTAATGTATACATATTTTCACATACATGTAATATACATATGTTGTGCACATACATGCAATACATGATACATACACACTGTGACAGAGTCATAGACTCCATATATGTTAGCAGGAGGTTGCATTATGCCTGCTTTCCACTATCTGGTGAGGTAACTCCACGTGTTAAACAGGCCACAGGTGATCCTAATTAAGTGAGCTCACCTGCTTCAAAAAGGGGGAAAGGAAATGCCTCTGGGGCAGCAGTCTCTCAGAGGCGACAGAGAGGCACTGCTCATACATATGCTGTCCCGAATGGAATAAAGCTCCCAGGTAAGGAGCCAAGTGGTATTACCAAATATTGTTGGTCTTGTCTAGGTTAGCTAACCAGCCGGGTAGATAGTGGAACTAACTAAACAAAAGCTCAGCCTAACGGGGATAGGCTTTTGGTTTGATATTTTGTTTTACTTAAAGGGACAGAGCAGCCATTGTTTTGTTATATTTTTGGACAATTAAAACCACAAGAATATTATTTCACCGGAACAATTGTGTTGCCTCCTCACTAACCACAGTCATCCTGCCACAACACGTAATATATATATATATATATATGATTTTAATACACACATACATGAAATATGCATGAGTTATATACACGTCTATATACCCACATATATAGATATGCAAAACATGTGTTATATACAAACACATATACATGTAACACACACACCCACAGCCATGTAGTAGGCAGAGAATCCTGTGTATCTCTCCTGGTTGGAGAAGTCAGACTGGAAGAGGAGGGTCAGGGAGCTGGACGGGAACAGTCTATCCTCCAGGGGTGCTCCCTGTAACCCCGCAGACCTGCGGCCACACAGCTTCTGCTCCACAATGTCCCCAACCATAACCTGCAAAGCAGAGACGCAGACGTTCACCTGGAGCTGGCTGCACAGGGGCTAAGCGCTGCCACTCGCACCGACAGAAAATGCACAAGCACTGCCACTCACAGACTGACAGAGCACAAGCACTGCCACTCACACAGACAGAGCACAAGCACTGCCACTCACACAGACAGAGCACAAGCACTGCCACTCACACAGACTGAGCACAAGCGCTGCCACTCGCACCGACAGAAAGTGCACAAGCCCTGCCACTCACACCGACAGACAGAGCACAAGCACTGCCACTCACACAGACAGAGCACAAGCACTGCCACTCACACAGACGAGCACGACTGCCTCACACAGACTGAGCACAATCTCTGCCACTCGCACCGCAATTAAAGTGCACAAGCCCTGCCACTCATCACACCGACAACAGAGCACATCACTCCACTCAACACAAACAGAGCACAATCACTGCTCCCACACAGCCAGATCAAAGCACTGCCACCACAACCGAACAAAGTTCACAAGTCCTGCCACTCAACCTACAGACATACACAATCACTTCACGCACCCACACATACATAAGTCACAATCACTGCCACTCACATCAGACTGAGCACAATCGCTGTCCACTCTCGCTATCCGACAGAAGCACAATCCCTTCCAGCTCACAAGATCCGCAGACGGAGCCCAATCACTGCCACTTCACACATCAAGACCACAATTCATACTGCCACTCCACAGACAGAGCACAAGCACTGTTCCAACTCTCACACAGACAGAGCACAGCACTGCCCCTCACACAGACAGAATGCACAAGCACTGCCACTCACACAGACGAGCACAAGCCTTCACTCACAGAACTAGCACAAGCACTCTTCCACTCACACAGATGATCACAAGCAACTGTCATCTCACACAACAAGCACATCACTGCCACTCAACACAGACAACAGAGCCCAAGAATCACTGCCCTCACACGACTGAGCACACGCACTCTTCCACTCCCACACAACAGAGCAACAAGCACTGCCACGCACACATACCATACCTAGCACAGAAGCACTGCCACTCACCCAGAGAGCCAATCACTGCCACTCACACAGACAAGACATAGCACAAGCCCTTCCACTCACACAGACCGACAGAGGCACATCACTTCCATCTTGCATGCAACCGACAAGTCACACTCACTGCCACTCAACACAGACTGACATAGCACAAGCAACTGCCACTCACACAGACTGACACAAGTCACTGCTGCCACTCACACAGACTGAGCACACCTCACTGCCAACTCACACAGCAATGTCACAAGCACTGCCCTCCACACATAGCTTAGCACAAGCAACATCCACTCACACAGTTACACAAGCCAACTCCACTCACACCAGACTGAGCATCAAGCACTGCCACTCCGACAGCGTACACAAACCTTTCCTGCACACTGAACACAGACTTATCACAACCCTGCCACTCACACAGACTGACTGAGCACTGTTAATTACCACCTCACAACGGTACCTTGACACCATACCCCCCACACTTATGCTATACTAATTGGTTCTATGTGTATACGGACGCCCTCCCTGTATAGATTGACTCCGACTACTCCCCTATGTATATTTGTACCTGCCTCCCTTTACATACTGATCCCTCCTACAAGATCGCTCCCATCGTCTACATATTGACCCCACTATACATATTGCTCCATAGTATAACATCTTGACTCCCATAAGTATACATCTTGACTTTCCCTGCTTCATTTCACATGCAAAGAGTCGTACCGCAATACTCTCTCACCCGAGGTTCGATACAATCGAGGTTTGATTAGTAGAGTCAATTCAAATCTTCCGGTAACCTTGATCTCCCTAGGACTCCCGGCAAAACACAACTGCCTGGGGTATCCCTGGTAATAATTGGGGGCCTTGATCTCCCGTACATAGCGGGGGCGCTAACTGACAACACCCCAAGAGGGCGACAGGAGCACAAAACCTGGGGAAGGAGGGGCAACATCAGAGGAACAAAGCTTCTGGTTCTGGGTCCCTGTCACATCTTCTATCCCTCGCTTAGGTCTGTTATTTTTGCGAAAGCATTCTGGTCCCTTCATGCTTCTCTCCCTCTCCTGGTTTCGGGATTGCAAGCATTCTTGTCCCTGTCATGCTTCTCTCCCTCTCTAGTTCTGTATTTGCAAAGCATTCTGGTCCCTGTCATGCTTCTCTCCCTCTCTGGTTCTGTATTTTTTTTCAACTTCTTGTTCCCGGTCATCTTCTCTTGCTCCTCTCCCTCTCCTTCTTCGCTGTACTGCAAAGCATTCTGGTCCCTGTCATGCTTCTCTCCCTCTCTAGTTCTGTACTTGCAATGCATTCTGGTCCCTGCCATGCTTCTCTCCCTCTCTAGTTCTTGTTTTGCAAAGCATTCTGGTCCCTGTCATGCTTCTCTCCCTCTCTAGTTCTTATGTTTGCACTTCTGGTCCGTCATGCTTCTCTCCCCTCTCCTGGTTCTGTTTTTGCAAGCATTCTGGTCCCTGTCATGCGTCTCTCCTCTCTAAAGTCTGTACTTGCAACTCATTCCTGGTCCCGGTCATGCTTCTCCCCTCTCTAGTTCTTGTACTTGGGATGCCCTGCATTCTGGTTCCCTTCCTGCTTCTCTCCTCTCTCTTCTGTATTTTGCAAAAGCTTTCGGGTCCCTCCTGCGTCTCGCCCTCTCTAGGTTCTGGTATTTGCCATGCATTCTGTCCCTGTCATGCTCTCATCCCCTCTCTTGCTGTTTTTGCAAGCTTCGGGGTCTCCTGCCATGCTCTCTCGCTCTCCCTCTCTGGGTCTGTCTTGGACAAGCATTCTGGCCCTGCCATGCTTCTCGCCCTCCTCGGTTCTGTATTTGCACATTCGTCCCGCATCTTCTCTCCCTCTCTGGTTCTGTATTTGCAAAGCATTCTGGTCCCTGTCATGCTTCTCTCCCTCTCTGGTTCTGTATTTGCAAAGCATTAAGGTTCCTGTAGCCCTGATCTCTACCTCTGGTTCAGTATTTGCAATGCATTCTGGTCCTTGTTGTCTTGATATCTATGGGTCTGTATTTACAATGCGCTCACATAGATTGTAAGCTCTTTGGGCAGAATATCCTTGTCCTACTGTTTACTTTGTGTTTGATGCGCTTATTCCCATTATGCATTGTGCAGAACATCTTTGTTAAATTGTTGTGTCTATTACTACTGTGAAGCGTTACGTACACGATACCAATAAAGATATACATGCATTCTGGTCCCTGCAGTACTGATCTCTCTCGGGTTCTGTATTTAGATTGTAAGCTCTGTGGGGCACTGTGTATATGTATGCCTGTAGTATGTAAGACAACGGCCAGTGCTGTGTAGGAATGAAATGAAAACCCTGCAGGAATAAAAGCTTGTATCATGAAAACTCACCTCATATCAACAAATCAGACAGCGTCTCACTTACCACACGGAGGAAACTACATGAGAGGGAGAGATGGAGGAGGGAGGGAGGGATGAAGATAAGAAAAGAGAGGGAGAGATGGGAGTATAAGGAAAGGGGGGGAGGTAGAGATAGAAAGTCAGGAAGAAAAATTTGGGGGGGAAGGAAGAAAAGAGAGACAGAAAGATGAAGGAGAGAGTGAAAGGAAGAGAGAGGGAAATGGAGAAAGAGGGATAGATGGGAGAGGGGGAAGAGGGGGACAGAGACAGGGAGGGAGAGAATCAGAGGGGGTCTTTCAAACCCTGTGCTCTTACCCTGTGGTGTTAATGGTGGGTCATAGCGTTGGATCTGACTCCCGGGTAGGTGAACTCGTCTGATGAATGTTGGACCCTGGCACAGACCGGGTTTGGTCAAGAGGGGTGGGGGGGGGGGATTTTTTGCTGTTGGACTGACCCTTGGTGCTGACCCAAGCTCCCCCTGCTGCTGACATCAGTTACCTGCACTGGGTAGAGAGGGGAAAGAAACCCCCCAAGTGATGGGTGGGAGGGAGGAGCAGCTCTGGGAATGTCCGGGATTTCACAAGAGCTGGGACGGAGTTTAGGAGAAATCAAGTGATTTCCTATAAACCGAAAGGCGAGGGGTTGGGATTTCAATACACAGCTGGATCTGATAACATGGAAATAACGGATTCCTGTGCCATGTACAGCTGATACCACCCCGCGGAAGTATATATGTGTAACAGGTTCTCCCCCACCCTCTGGGAAATCTCACTATTACAGGGTGTTATGTGCTGGTTACCCGCTGGCTCACAGAATCGCTGCGTTTCCGCCGTTATTAGTGGGGAAGACAGGACAGGCTTTTGGGTTGATGGTTGTTTCTTTCTCAATTGTGCGGTGCCTCCATCTCCAGCAGGATCCAGTAGGACTGGATGCAATCCCTGCAGGAGAACCCACTTGTGATACTCCCCCTGATTAATTGCAGTCTCAGGCAGGGTGTATAATGAAACAGGAACGGCTGTATTCTTTTCACTCTGAATACAGCATAACAGGTACACCTCTAGTCCCTCCTCCGGATGGTCCCTGGAATCAGGCCCGAGGCCCAAGAGTCTATCCTTGCTCTTCCCCTATTCCCTGAAGGAATAGGGGGTAGTGGTCCCACTCCCCTAAGGGAGGGGATGGAAGGTGCGCTCCCTGTAACTCTCTCTCCTTCTCTCCTTCTCTCCTTCTCTCTCTCAGTTCCTTATGTACCCAGGGGGAGGGTCCAAGTTCTGAGCCCCTGATTGGGCAGTACACAGGCCTTAGCTCTAATCCCCCCCCCCTCCCCCCCGTCACTCAAGGGAGCTGCTTCTGCAGGGAAAACCCTGGATTAGCCCTAACACTGCCTGCACTGGTACCAGGGCTCATGTGTTAGGCGAGGGCAGATTAGTAGCAAAAAAGAATATATGGCTACACATGTATTCATATATATATATATCATGCAGATAAACACATCTAGAACATACAAAGCGTATCTTTGCCATTCAGGTAAAAAAGGACATATGCAGAAAGTCAGGCACAAAGCAGTCACAATGACAAGGTACAAAGGGAAAAGTGACATGTGACAGAGAAAAGGGAGTCACACGAGTGTCGGGACAGTGACAGATAATACTATGTATTGTAGATTATCCTGAATATTCCAAGTGACTGCTTTCCCATCATCAGTTTAACACCAGAATGTCACCTCTCACTCACAATCATTATGACTGATCCACCTGTGCTGAAGCAGGGATATCCTGAAAACCTGTCCTGTTGGTGGCCCTTGAAGACTGGAGTTGGCCACCCCTGCTATAGAGATTATAAGGATCTTTCTTGTCTCCCAGGTCTCACGGATACTCTGTGGGCTGGGGAACAGCCAGCTGTTATTGTTACATTTAGTTTTTGGACCCACACACCCATTTATGATACAACAGCACCTCCTAGGGGTAGTCTAGGTGGCTTCTATCCCATCACAAGCAAGTTATATACAGTAAAACAGCGGAACCTGAGATGTATTCCAATAACACCTCTAACCAGCGGATTTGGAAACATTAAGAAAAATATAGTAAAAATTGCACTCCATTACTCACAAAGTCAATAAAGTATTTTCTCACTGATGCTCACCCTTCGCTGATCCTGGTGTCTCAATGCTGGATCCAAAGGTGTAATAGTAGAAGTAATTTTTGAAGGAAGCACATAGGAATCAGTAGCGTAAAAAGCTTACTCTGTACTTGCTCTGTATATGGATTAAATACAATCAGGTGACGTTTCAGGACAACAAGCCCTTTCCTCGGACCCTCCACCAGCTTTACCTGCTCTGTATATGAATTAAAACAGAGTAAGCTTTTTACACTACTGATTCCAGTGTGCTTCCTTCAAAAAACACTTCTACTACTAGACATTGTTATTAGTTTATTTAAACGAGTAATCCAAGCAATATCCTACATGTGTTTTTACATGAATCAGCATTGTAGTATTAGATCATACTTACTGTACTTTTTAAATTCTTATTATTCAACTCTTAATGCCATTTTTAATGTGTTTTAATACGCTGAGCATCCTTTGATTTCTATAGCAGGCTTTAACCCACCTCCCCAGCAGTGAAACATCTTTGCAACACTTTCCTGTTTCTGATCATTTGTTGCCAATATTCCCCCACGGTTTGAGTTGCAAACTGTAACAATAGATAATGTAACCTTAGTAATATAAGAATACATTGTAGCTGCTGAGTTACACTGACTGAAGGATTGATTGAAACTGAAAGGCGGCCATTTAGTGTACCCTGTGAAACAGGATCTTTGCTAATCGATCACGGGACAACTAATCAATCAGCAGATTGGCTAATTAGTAGGCTGCATATATTAAAACTAAAAAAAAATATATATTTTTTTTTAAGTGCCGCTTGGACTGCCTCTTTTTTTAAAAACAATGTTTTTTTTTGCATGTGTAGGAATGGGGTACAGAAAGTAACGTGGGGAAGGGATAGGTGGTTAGGAAGGTACAAAAGCAAAAAGGGTGCAAAGCGGTGGAGGGCGGATACCAGTGGCATTTCACTTACTGCATATAGAAAACCACAATGTATCATTATCAGGACAACAGTATCACGTTATAATATTATTACCACAGCAGGTTAACTCCTATACTGCTTCTATATAGTGCAGAGTCCCGCGTTAATCCCTGTGCCTCTCATCGCGTTCACCCAGGGCTCCCAGACTGCCTGGTACCTCTCTACGGTATCATGAAGAATCGCTGCCATTTCTACATAGCAATGAGTTTGCCATATTCTCCCTCTTACCCTCTGAAGACAGCCCCCTCTGGAAGGGGTCAGATCCCACCCGGGCAGAACCTTGTAGCTGTTTTCTTTATTAATCGTATTCATGGCTACCGATGAGGGGGCCTCCTAAATATCTCCCCATGTCTCTGGGCACCCCTATAGTCTACCTCCCATTGTCTGATATACGCCTCCACCAGCCCTCTTCCTTCCGGGATCAAGTCCGGATATACTGTATGTGGGAAATCGAGTTCGTGGCGTGTGGGGCACGTCTGCACACCTATTTCCAATAAGTGACCCTAATGTAGTGTGCTCTGTACAAAGTGCCTAATTTGTATATAGTGGTTAAGCTCTGAATTGGGGATGTTTTGGGTCTCTTTTAGGTAGTCGAAGGTCTTAACCTCTCCTTCTCTATTTCTGGTGATCCCCCTGTCCCTCCACCATGGGAAGGTATCCTTTTCCAGGACTGCTGCGAACATGGGGTTGACGAAAAGGGTTGGATTTCATTTTTAATGCAGCTAGACCCCAATTAAGGAACATGGTAATCTGAATGTTATCCTGTCGGGTAATAACTGTGTGTTTAATGTATCGGGAAAGGTCTAAATATCAATAAAATAACTACGTTTAAACCATTCCAAGTAATGGGCTTCATGGTTCCCCTCTTTATGTTGCCTTAAAGGAGACTGTGTCTGCTATTGCCTCTCCCAGAATCCTCTTCTTGTCTTTGCCTCACAGTCCCTCGCAAGTGAGGGCAGTGACAAGATCAGACTGGAATGAAGGCTTCATCTGATGCAATCTGCCATGTTGTTCTATATCCCCAAATATCAGGGATTTTCAGTCACTTTCTCCTGGATGATATTAGGAGGGGGGGGGGGGAAACGAGTGCGTAGATGTGCAAGGGGGGGGAAGAGAAGCAGAGATATTTTACACAGCAGAATATGTAATAATAGTTTGTTCTTGTATAGCGCTGCTAGTTTTACGTAGCGCTTTACAGAGACATTTTGCAGGCACAGGTCTCTGCCCCGCAGAGCTTACAATCTATGTTTTTGGTGCCTGAGGCACAGGGAGATAAAGTGACTTGCCCAAGGTCACAAGGAGCCGACACCGGGAATTGAACCAGGCTCCTCTCAGTGTCAGGGATATGTGAAAACAAAAATGTATATAGATAGTGCAATATTGCTTGGATCTCAGCAGCCGGATAGATGGTGTATCTGGTTCCCCTCCTTCCGTGGCGTACGTGTCACTGGTTTGCGTTCCAACTGCACAGGAAGTGATGTCATCGGCTTCTAGGGGTTCCGGATGAGGACCAGGATGAAATCGATGAGATGAAACGCGTAGAGTGACGTCTGTACTACTGGCCGGAAACCCTAGAAGCCCGGATGAAATCACTCCTGTGCAGTTGGAAACGCAACCAGTGACCCGCACGCCATGGAAGGAGGGGAACCAGATACACCATCTATCGGCTGCGAGAATCCATGCGTGCTTATCGAATGCTTTTAAACTTTTGAAAAATCATTGAGTGTAATCCTTTCACTTACCTTTTATAAATCTTTGTTACATTCCTAGCTAGTTCCAGTCTTCTTTTCTAAGGTCTCTTGGATTCTATAGGGGCTGAGATTGATTTCTGATACAGTGACATCCCATACTCCTGGAAAGAACCTTTACGTGCCTTTATACCTCCTCACACTGTGAGTACATCTGCATTAGATCAGCCAATGTTATTAATTTGTCCCAGCATTCATTGCACTATCTATATACATTTTTGTTTTCACATATCCCTGCGCTTCCCGGAGATTCATCCCTACTTCTCAACACGAGGACTGACAGAGCAATCCTCACCGGGTCATAGCAGCACCTGTTTTATGTGTTTGCATAAGTATCACCTTTTGATTATTATTATCACTACGATTATATGTATAGCTAGTATTTTTATATAGAGCGCCACTATTAGATAAGTTTCCTTTCTCCTCTCAGTGTCAGTCAGTGTCGTTACTCACTGAGCCACTCCTCCCAAGTATTGTGTCATCTGTGTCCGCCCCCTTATCCCCCTTTTTTTTCTTCTCCTTTTTTCATTTTCAATGTGCACTTATAGATAAGTGGGGCTGTGTATCAGTCAAGATCAATAGTTATTATTTTTTATAATCCCATATATTCTATTTTGATCCTAATATTTTTTTTTACCCAAATATGACTAATTATCATCAGACGAAAGGGTGTTCCCCGAAACATTGCCCCCCTGCTGTCTCCCCTTGTTGCACCCACTTTTGTATTGTCTTGTCCCCTTTTTTTCTTTGTTTTCCCCTCTCCCTTTATCCCTTCACTGGACTGCCTATGTTTATTTATTTATTTTTTAGTGGCTGTGGTATGGGGTTTGTCAGTTCTTTTGTGTATACATTAAATTATATGTTTTTTGGTATCATTCCATCTTTGACCTATGATTTCTATAGACAGTGAGTGCTGGATAACTTGGACAATGTGTCAAGTATTATTATCAATAATATCATCAGTAATTGCGCATGTGCAGACAGAAGCACAGGTGAACCAAATTAATTGTAATTCAGGACTATCATACCCCTGACGAAGAGACTGAACCTCGAAACGCGTAGGGTTAATCCACTATCTCTGCTGCAGCCCTTGTCTCATTAGCATATCATAGCTGAGACCATAGACTGAAGGTAGTACAGCGGCGCATACCGGAACCGGCATTCTCTACATCTCGCGAGAGCTGTGAACGAGAGCGGTCATCAAGGCTCTCTGATGCGGATACCAACTAGACGTAAGAGACTTCAATACACTGGTCCTTATCAGCTGTACAAGCCGCAGACGAGGAGGCAGCCCTGCAACGGAAACCTCCCGATAGCGGATGTGCTACAGACATCTAGGCTCCCCAGATGCGGTTATTGACCTGGCACAGTCCAGCGTAAAAGACATCAACACGCCGTTTTCCATCAGCGTTGCAAGCCGTGGAGGAGGAGGCAGTCCTGCAACAGGATCTTTCCGATAGCAGATGTGCCACTAATGAGAGGGGATACTCTCTGATATTATCCATCGCCTGATTACTTCTTCCGTCTCGTAAGTGGGGAATTAATTTGGTGCAGCAGAGATTTGTTGTGTCATCGTATGGAATTAGCTTCCATCTGTTTTATTATGTTTTAATAAGGTAGAAAAAACAGGATATTCAGCGCTCGTGCTGTGTGATGGTGTGCATGATCCCTTTGCAGCATGTACATAAAGCGTCTCCCCAGAAACTCTCAAATCTAGGTGAACCCCCCTTAAAAAGGGGGGAAGGCACCCTGAAATACTAGATAATAAAAAATGCACAAATGCGCACCAGGGATTAGTGGAAGGTAATTTATTAAAAATACACAAAAACTGAGGGGATCCAACCCCACCTCAGAACAGCTGTGCAGCTGGACGGCTAAGTACTACCAAGGAGAACACCTGATGGTGACTAAACCCTAAGCTGCACAGTATACAAATACAGTAAAATATATATAAAAAACATGAAAGAAAAAAACAAACATGAAAACAACCTATCAACAGATTTGTATAGAAACCGCCATAGGGTTGGGCACTGGCAAGGGGAAACGGACACTCACACTGAGACAGTCAGCAGACTCGCGGTGTCTGCACAGGATCCGGATCTCGGCACCGCGGAGATGGATAAAACCGCTGCTGTCTCCTGCAGGCTCCGTCTCAGCTTACCAGCATACACGCGCAGGATGACCTGTCGTGACCTCTACGCGTTTCGTACCAAGTACTTCGTCAGGAGGTCACGTACAGCGTCATCCGCGCGTATATATGGGCGGCAACTGATTGAATAAACCAGCCCCCTCAGAGAAACACCCTTACTTTGCCTAATTGCTACGACCTGATTGAAAACACCTTGGAAATAAGGTTACTAGCAACAGGGTGTATGGCACTCATGTGGGGGATTGTGCAAGTTAAATTTAATTCATTGCACTCACCCATGAAAAAATACAGGATAAGAACCTCTAAACAACATAAAGAGGTATACATTAAACACATCATGCTGCTGTAACTGTATAATAAAAGAAAAAAGAACAAATGATTAAATAAAACCAAATAAATAAAAACATAAATCAAATGTTAAGCCAAATAAATGTGATAAATTCATTTTATAAATCGGGGAATACCTTACTTAAAAAAAGGAGTCATTCAATTAATTCATTGAAACCGATAGGGAGTCTGTATGTGCATTTCATAAATCACAAAATTGCCCCGTTTCAATAAATGATTAATCTCTATTTCCCTGTACTACTACCTAGTGATAACACGTTCAACTCCCTTAAATTTATACAACCAGGTTCACTGTTATGCACTTCTTAAAGTGTTTCAAAACGATTATTGATAATGGCATACCCTTTGCTATTGATGTTTGGGATGTTTTAACATTCATGGGCTCGAACATGCGCATTCAAGGCTGTGATTATGAAGAACAATCTTTTCTTTTTTAAAGAAAGGATTCCTAGACAAATAATAGATAGCGATTTAGTAACTCTTCGCTCCAAAAACTAGAAAGGATTCCTAGGAAAACTCTTGATGCACTATCATCATAAAAAGAGTGAGAAGAGGACAAAACCAATCCCAGCATTTATACTCAATTTGTGCATATCCCATTACAATGTAGAAAAATTCTGCAAAACATTGGGGATATTAAAACTGATCCCATTTTAGGGTCCCCCCACTAAGTCAAACCAGGGATGTGTTCAAACGAGCACCGTAACCTTAAACCACTTATGGCTCCAAGTCAGCTCCAGAGAGGCCAGTCGTATGCTGGAGATATTAAAACTCGCTAGAGGTTTAACGGCACGTACAAATGCGGGAAAGTTAAAGCCGTGTACTACCATATCTGTCAAGGGAAAACACGTTACCATCAGGAGTTTAAACAGAAGGTCACAATATGTACAAGTTTCATTAATTGTCAGACAAACGCATGTGGTCTATGCCTACAGTGTACTGTAAGTACCAGGTACATTGGTAAGACCAAAAAGACGTTTTGTAAAATGCGCATGTTAGAGCACATGAAGAATGTTAAAAACCATACAACAACAATAATAGCCAAAGGGTTATGCCATTAACGTCCGCTTTGAAACACTTTAAAAAGGCATAACAGTGAACCTGGTTTGTATTAAATTTAAGGGACTTGAAAGTGTATCACTAGGTAGTAGACAGGGAAATAGAGATAATCATTTATGAACCGTAGCAATTTTGGATTTAGAAATGCATACCAGACATCACCTATGGTTTCAATGAATTAATTGAATTGACTCCTTTTTAAGATAGGTATTCCGTTTTAATAAAATGAATTTATTACATTTATTTCATTAACATTTATGGTATGTTTTTATATATTGTGTTTATTTAATCATTTGTTCTTTTTTCTTTTATCATAACGGTTCAGCATGATTTGTTTACATAGTATTCATTTATGTTGTTATAGTCTATTCCCGGTATTTTTTCATAGGGGTAGGTGCAATGATTAAATTATACTTGCACACATCCCCCCACATGAGTTGCCATACACCTGTTGCCTAGTAACCTTATTTCGAAGGGTGGTTTCAATCAGTAGCAATTAGGCAAAGTAAGGGTGTTTCTCTGAGGGGGCTGGTTTCTTCAATCAGTTGCCGCCTATATATACGTGCGGATGACGCTGTACGTGACCTCCTGACGAAGTACTTGGTACGAAACGCGTAGAGGTCACGACAGGTCATCCTGTGCGTGTATGCTGGTAAGCTGAGACGGAGCCTGCAGGAGACAGCAGCGGTTTTATCCATCTCCGCGGTGCCGAGATCCGGATCCTGTGCAGACACCGCGAGTCTGCTGACTGTCTCAGTGTGAGTGTCCGTTTCCCCTTGCCAGTGCCCAACCCTATGGCGGTTTCTATACAAATCTGTTGATAGGTTGTTTTCATGTTTGTTTGTTTTCTTTCATGTTTTTTATATATATTTTACTGTATTTGTATACTGTGCAGCTTAGGGTTTAGTCTCCATCAGGTGTTCTCCTTGGTAGTACTTAGCCGTTCAGCTGCACAGCTGTTCTGAGGTGGGGTTGGATCCCCTCCGTTTTTGTGTATTTTTAATAAATTACCTTCCACTAATCCCTGGTGCGCATTTGTGCATTTTTTATTATCTTATGTTTTAATAAATGTACTTTTTATTTAATATTAGTCACCTGCCTTGTTCCTGAGGTTCCATGTTAGTATTGTCTGTTTTTTGTTGTTTGGTACGTTTTCACATACAGTATTAGGCTGTGTGTGTCTTTTCTCTCATTACATGCCCTTGATCTATAACCACAACGAACATCGTTGGAACTGCAAGGACACGTGTCGTGTTTCACGTCATCAATGGTTGTATATTTATTTATTTTCCTTCCCTCTTGAATTATATTGGTGTTCCCAATATTAAGAGTACAATACAAGGCGCCAAATTAATTTTCACCCTAAGGATTTATACAGTGGCAAATGTATGCTTTCTTCCCTTCCAGCCATACCTCGTTTAATGCAAGATAATATATCATTTGCCTTTGCAGCTACTGCCTGACATTGAGCAGTATTGCTAAGCCTGCTGTCTACATGCACTCCTACAGTAAATCCTTCTCCATCAAGGATTGATCTAATTATGTACTATTCAATTTGTAATTAGCTTGTTTATTTTTGTTTCCCAAATGCATAACCTTATATTTATCTGAACTAAAGCAGCATTCCTGGCGGCATGTGTTTTCATTTTATTTTTGGTTTTAATATATGCAGCATGAGTACTTTTTAATTAAAAATAATTATAGAAGCTGACAAGATCCATCTGTTCTCCTGTGATCAATCAGTGACTATCTTTCTTCCTGGGTTCACCTAATGTATGTATACTGTATCTTTATATAACGCCACCCATGTACATAGCCCTTTATAGCAGTAATACACGGTATAATAGGAATAAGCTCGTCAACATAAAAGTAGACATTAGGAAGACGAGTCCTCCCAACCCCCGAAGAGCTTACAATATAAGATCGACTTTGAAACAACCCTTCAGTCAATGAAACACAACTACAGTATAACTATGGGTAACAATACCTATTGTTACAGCTTACAACTCAGCCAGTCTCCTGCTGGGAACACCCCAACACTTTCCTCTTCGTGATAAGTTGTTGCCGAACTTCCTGCACTGCTGGGATCACAAAGAGATGTGTGAGAGCTTGCTATAGCGACCGAGACCTTGTTTTAAATGCAGTACATATTATTTCGTGCTACACAACTGATTTATAATAAAAAAAAACACATGTAGGATGTTGAATATTTTGCTGCGTTAAAGCAGCGCTACAGGTTGCAGTTTCTTTCTTTTATTTTTTTAGTTATAGGATTGAAGCTGGGGAGCTGCATTAATTTCCGCTCCGGGAACCCCTGCTTTCAGAGATACTTACATCCGTAGGGGGTGCCGGTAACTCAGTGGAGCTTAGACGTCCGTATCATGCGGGCCAATAGGAAGCTGCAAGGGATGAGATCACGGCTTCCTTTTAGCCCGCAAGACACCGGACATTTAAAGCCGCCATTATGTTAGCGACCCAACAAGCCCCGTTGCGGGCTGCTACCTGCAGAGATGCTGTCACCCATTTCGGAGGTATATTGGGAAGTAGGTGGTCCCTGAGCTGAAATTAACTGCGGTTCAGCCCCAGAGAGCCACTGCTTCAATCCTGGAGAAAAATAAAACCATGGACTGCAACCTTTAAGTGCTGCTTTACGCCTCACCTGCCAATGACCTGCTTTCCAGTCTCTCCAAGTCCTTCTGGAGAGAAATTACACCCTGCTCTGATTTTCCTACTTGTACCTTACACAATTTAGTGTCATCAGCAAAGATGGAGACTTTGCTCTCTATGCCAGCTCAAGGTCATTAATAAACAAGTTAAAAAGCAGGGGTCCGGATGAATGAAGTCAGACTAATGGAAAGACTGCCAGCTCAATTAAATCAAAAACTGGATCCCTTCTACAAGATATGGGAACCGTGGCCCCAGGACTACAAACAGTCTGGACCAGGGTTAAAAGAGGAAAGTAAGATTAGAAGACAGGATAAAGAAGGGAAGAAACCTGCTTCTTCTCATCAAAAAATCACTTTTAGATTTATTTATTTATAAAATATTTTACCATGAAGTAATACATTGAGAGTTACCTCTTGTTTTCAAGTATGTCCTGGGCACAGAGTAAAACAAATAGTACATGGTTACAAATACAGTTACATAAATGAACAGGGTATACATTATATACAAGACATTGCATGCACAGTTAAAGAAAATATATATTATGGGCGAATGAAACAGTTACAGACCAGATTAAAATGTGTAACAGCTTTAGATTTGAAAGAACTTAAACTGGTGGTGGATATGAGAGTCTCTGGTAGGTTGTTCTAGTTTTGGGGTGCACGGTAAGAGGAGGAACGGCCGGATACTTTGTTGAGCCTTGGGACCATGAACAGTCTTTTGGAGTCTGATCTCAGGTGATAAGTGCTGCGTGTGGTAGGGGTGAGAAGCTTGTTCAGGTAGCTGGGTAGCTTGCCCATAAAGAATTTAAAGGCAAGACAGGAAAGGTGAACTTTGCGCCTAGACTCTAGTGATGACCAATCTAGTTCTTTGAGCATTTCGCAGTGATGTGTGTTGTATTTGCATTGGAGAACAAAACGACAAATTGAATTGTAGAGGGTGTCAAGTTTGCTAAGGTGGGTTTGAGGTGCCGAGCCATATACTATGTCTCCATAGTCAATAATTGGCATTAGCATCTGCTGTGCGATACGCTTTCTGACCAGGAGAATTAGGGAGGGTTTGTTCCTGTAAAGTACCCCTAGTTTGGCATAGGTCCTGGTTGTCAGGGTATCAATGTGCATTCCGAATGTTAAGTGGGAGTCAAACCCTAAGCCCAGGTATTTAAAACTAGTGACAGGGGTTAGGGTGGTGTTAGCGTTGGTTCTAATCTGGAGCTCAGTCGCTGGAAGCTTTAAAAATTTAGTCTTGGTCCCAAATACCATTGTTACAGTCTTGTCAGTGTTTAAAACAGTTTGTTTTGGGAAATCCAGTTTTCGAGTCCCAAAAAGTCAGACTGAAGTATGTGTTGAAGGTCGGAGAGGCTATGGCTGTGTGCATATAGGATTGTGTCATCTGCATACATGTGTATTGAGGCTTCCTTACAAGCTGTGGGAAGATCATTAATGAACACTGAGAAGAGTAGGGGCCCCAGAACAGAGCCTTGCGGGACACCACAGGTGATATCCAGGGGGTTGGAGTTAGAGCCTGAGATGGACACATGTTGGGATCGTCCTGATAGGTAGGATTGAAACCAGTTTAAAGCATGTTTCCCTATTCCAGAGCTCTGGAGTTTGTTAAGCAGGATAGCATGATCAACTGTATCAAAAGCCTTTGCAAAATCTAGGAATACTGCACCAGTGAGTTGTCCCCGTTCCATTCCACACTGGATTTCATTGCAAACTTTTAGCAGGGTAGTTACGGTGGAGTGTTTGGGACGAAAGCCAGATTGGAATTGGCTAGGGAAATTTGTCTTGGTATAGTAATCGCTTAATTGGGAGTGGACACATTTTAGCTATGTTAATTAAAAAGTCACCCCCAAAAACCTCTCCCCGCTCTTCTTTCCTATTGTACCCTCTTCCCCCCCACATGTTCCCAGTTTCCCTCCCCCTCCCTTCTCTCCCATTCTTGTTTCTTCTCTTTCTCTTATCTTCTCCTATCCTTATTTGTTTTCTCCACGAAAGGTGAAAAATGAAGGTTTGAAAGACAAACAAAAGACGAGCACTCAAAACAGGCGGCTCTGCTCAATTATCAAAGAAAAACAGACAACAGATTGAGGTTGAAGTTATAATTGAATGTCACCTGTTTAGAAAGAATTAAGATGCCTCATGTATATATTGGTGTGTTATTGAATATTGTGTCACATAATTGTAATGTGCCAAATTTGAAAACCTAATAAAGTTTTGAAAAAAAGCAGGGGTCCCAGTACTGGTCCCTGAGAGACTCCACTTATAACTTTAACCCAACCTGAAAAAGTTCCATTTATTACAACTCTCTGTTGTCTGTCCTTCAACCAGTTTTCAACCCAGGTGCAAATATTTTGACCCAGACTAATTTCCTTTATTTGTACACTAACCTCGTGTGGCACTGTATTAATAGCCTTTACAATATCTAAGTAGACCAGATCAACTGCATTGCCCTGGTCTAAATTCCTACTTACATCCTCAAAGAAAGGCTTGTCCTGCTGTTTTTTTAGATTAAAGTTTTGTATCAGTGAACGGGATGATGTCACTGAACGGCGGGCTATTTACATTTGGAGTTTCTGAAAGTATTATTATACCGGTGCCCGAGGAAGCAGTTTAACTGTGAAACGCATAGGGCTGTACTTCGTTACCGCATAGACCCCTATTTGGTTACTGAGACGTGTGACTGTTGCCCCCTTTCCTTTGTGGAAGCCATCGTTGCTGGCATGGCACGCTGACTATAACGGGCGGAGGAGAAGTCTGGAGCGGAACATTGGCGAAGGTCTGAGACGGTGTTCACGTTGTGACCCGGGGTGGTCCAAAAGCTATTTTTCGGCATAAATAGCTTGTGGACATTTTATAGGTCTACTCTTATTCATTGTTATTAAAATCTATACTTGCACTATGTCCATGTTATATATGTATGTATGTATGTATATATATATATATATATATAGTGTGTGTATGTGTGTGGTGTATGTATATGTGTGTGTATATATAGATATACATATATTATATACATATATTATATAATATATATACACACACACACACACACACACGTATATATATGTGTGGTGTGTGTATGTATATATATATATATATATAATAATATATTATAACACACACACACGCATAAACACGGGTATATATATATATGTGTGTGTGTGTGTGTGTATGTATATAATATATATATATGTGTGTGTGTGGTGTGTGTGGGTATGATATATATACTATTATATATATATATATATATATTATATATCTATATATATTTATATATATATGTATGTATGTATGTATGTATGTATATATATATATATATGTGTGTGTGTGTGTGTGTGTGTGTATGTATATATATATATATATATATATATGTATGTATGTATGTATGTATGTATGTATGTGTATGTGTGTGTGTGTGTGTATATAACACTGGAGAGATTATCTGACACATCTACAAGTTCAAATTCACCTTGGATATCCATTTCACATCATTGGGTGCAGGATATCCCCTCCCTGAGAACACATTTATCACACAGAATTGCACTATTTGTGTTTATTTCTTACCCCGCATGTGTTTCCCGAGAGTCGCGCTCCTACTTTTGTTTCTTTACCTCCACAAAGAAACGAATACATTTAGTTTGGCATGACCTATTCCTCATAAATCAATGCTATTATTAACAATTGTGTTTTCCATTAGGTACTCCTGAATATAATCCCTTACTAAATTTTCAAGTAGCTTCCCCACTATTGATGTCAGGCTTACAGGTCTGCAATTCCCTTTTTATGATCTAGCTCCCTTTTTAAATATAGGCACCACACCTGCTTTACGTCAATCTTGTGGTACCGAGCCCATGGAAATAGAGTCCTTGAATATTAAATATAATGGTTAGGCTATTACTGAACTTAGCTCCTTAAGAACCGTTGAGTGTATGTCATTGGGGCCAGGTACTTTATTCACCTTCATTTTGTCAATTCATCTATGCACTTCTTCCTGTGTTAACAATGTTAGTTAATATTGAGTTTGCAATAATTTGGCAAATGACTATTCCTTGGTAAATACAGAGGCAAATAATTTAAAACCTCTGCCTTCTCCTTATCTCCAATAATTTGCCTGCCAAACTCCCACTGAAAGGGTTGTATATTTTGCGTTCTAATATTTCTGTTATTAAGGTATTTTAACTTTTTAGGGTTGATCTTACATCCAGCAAGAAAACAAACGTAACCAGAGCCAGAGTCACTCCTGAGAGGGAGAGTAGGCTGGGGTAGAAAAGCCCTCCCGGTAACATGCACTAGCTAGCCAGCTCTCACCATAGCTATGGTTAGTCCCCCTGCCTCATTTCAGTGCACCTATTGACTAGCAATGGCTGTCTTTACGTTTATCACCAGCCACTGAGGCTAATCTAGTCCATGTGCATAATATCAATAACCTAACCGACTGAATACTTTACGCTTCCCATCCCACCAATATTCCGATGGCATTCGGTACAGTGGGGAAATGTTAGTAGCACCTAATCTCTGTGTCATAGCCCGACACTAAGAGCTCTCTTTATGTATGTTACAGTGTTATCATTATTTTGTTAATATATTTTTTCATGTTATGTCCCTATTTTTAATCTATTAGTCCATAGGACCCCATTAAAGGTGGTTTAACGTAAATCATTATCTCACTGGCGGTTCAATCACAACTGATTCAGGACTTAATCACCGGAGTCACCTTCACAATCATTAGGAGGTCCACATACAGATTAGTTTTAGTCCGTGGCCTACAGCCTGAGTTCCATCATTGACTAGCGCAGCGGTACGCAAACTGGGGTGGGGGGCGCAAGATGGTTTAGGGGGGGGGAGCAGGCGGCGAAACCTAGTGTGCGCCGGCAGACGGCAAAACATGCTGTGCGCAGGCGGCTGTGCGTGGGTGGGCTGGCGGCTGTGCGGCCGAAGAAGCTGTGTGTGGGCGGGTGGGCGGCCGAAGAAGCTGTGTGTGTGTGGGCGGGCGGCCGAAGAAGCTGTGTGTGTGTGGGCGGGTGGGCGGCCGAAGAAGCTGCGGGCGGGCGGCCGAAGAAGTTGTGCTGAGGCCAAACGTGATGGTGTGTGTGCGCGCACACGTGGGGGCTGCGGAGGTACGGCGGCTGCAAGAGAGATGGTTCCGAAGAGGCCAGCACGCAAACGACTGCAGTTGAGGAGCCCGCCCCAGCGCTGTGACATCACCGCCCCCTCCTTCCGGTGTCTGCCCTGCTCTGGTCCTGCCCTCCTCCGCTGGCAACCTGATTCCCTGCGTTCCGAGCACAGCTGGCAAGTGAAAGGGTGGGCTGCCACTATATGAATGTGCAAAAGTAGTAAAAACACAGCAACACTGAAAACGGAAATAAATAAATAATACATAAGGCTGCGATTATACAGCCGAACTGCAGGGCGTGCGCGCACATATGTGACGTCACATTAATGACATGGCAGAGCGACATGTGCACAAGCACATGCTCCTGCGCGCGCGGCTACAGGCTGAAATCTGGTTTTTTTAGTCGCAATCAGAAAACAATTTTTTAAAACGTTTCAACTGTGGCCAAATTGCAGCAGTAAGCGGCACGACAGTCGTGGTTGGTATAAGCGGTTTCAGCGTATGCATAGAATTTGTTTTGGCACGGCGCGCGTTTTTCTGTATTATCGCTGCCTATATACCGTATACATACGGGAGAACAGGATAGAAATAGGCTAAAGCGCTCCAATGCAGGTATATGAGAATTAAATATGCCAAACCACTAAACAAGGTATAATGAATGAGTAATGATATTAGTACTTAATATCCAATGGTCTGGGTACTATCCTCCTGAAGACAGGTGGTAGATGGTACTCGCCCACCCACCATCAGTCTCATTGGCAGGTTCCCCTGAACAATATAATACTCACATTCCCTTGAAGTGGTAGGCAGGCCGTGCAGCTTCCAATGTATTGTTGATAAGGTAAATAAGAGAAGGAAAAAGCGCACAAGCAAAAACGGAGCAGGAAGGACCCAAAATCAAAAATGAATTAAAAGGGCACTTTAATGTGACAAAGACCCATCCAACGCGTTTCGAACGTTACAACGTTCTTTTTCAAGGATAAAACACAGTGTACAAACATCCATTAAATACCCTCTTACCTGTATGCAATTTCGCGCCAAAAAGCGGAACACGGTGACGTCATGACGCAATGTGCGTCATTGCGCATGCGCAGGACGGTCCGGTGCCGTTCTAAGGGCAGAAACTGTCATGCAGGCAGTAAGGACATATTTGTTGTGGGCAATGCATAGAACAGACTGAACAGAAAAGTATACATAGCAATAGCTACCAAACAGATCGCTGTGACGTCAAGAGGCTAGATATATAGCGACATCAATGGGCACAAAAAAAGAAAATATAAGGTATTAAAAACAAATAGGAGAAGCATAATAAAAAGAACAATAAAGCAAATAATAAACTCCTTAATTAATTCTTAAGGAAAAAAGCAATATGATTAAAAAATACATATAACCACAACTGTGTAGAGCTGAACATAAACTGATTAAAAACAATGATTGAGATAAAGAACAAAAAATATATATAAGATGATGCTAGGAAAACAGGGAAATACAGGAAAAAACATAATAATATTACTACAAAAAAATCAATAATTAAAGATATGACAAGCATAAGGTGAAAGAAGCAATGCAGAGTTAAAGATACTATATGTAATGTAAAGGGAGTACAAGATAATATTCATCATAACAATAAACTGCTGAATTAATTTATTTTAATTGTTTTAATTGTTATAATTGATTTTAGTTGATCACAGAAAGTGGGTTAGTTGCCAGTCAATATTCAAACCCATAGGGAAGCGCGTTTGGAGAATGAAGATCCAATACGCCTCCCTACGGTTCAAAAGATTGACACGATCACCTCTAGGTTTACAATTAATTAATTCAATACCCGAAAAAGAGAATTCCTGGTCCCTCCCTGATGACATTCAGAGAAGTGTTTAGAAACAGGATGATTAGTGTCTTTCAATTTTATGAGTCTTAAATGCTCTAACATCCTGACCTTAAGAGCTCTAATCGTTCTTCCTACATATCGTTTGCCGCAGCCACATGTTATAAGATATATCACAAATTGACTTTTGCAATTTATGAAGCTATTAATATAAAATTCCTTATTTTTTTCTCTATTGCCAACATGTGACTGCGGCAAAATATCCTTAAAGAAACTTTTTGCTGGCCTCATGTATTTACAAGCGCTACAGGAACCACACTTGAAGGAAACGCTGGTGATATAAGATTTACTGCTCCTGGGAATAGTTAAGTCACTGGGAGAAACATATGATCCAATTGTTCTCGCTCTACGATATACAAATTTAGGACCCGATTCAATATATTTCTTAAGGATAGGGTCCATATGTAGAACGTTCCAATGTTTGGAAATAATGGAGTTAATTTTTCCACTTTGGTTATTAAACTGGGAAATAAATCATGGACATTTATCAATAGATTTTATCTTACCATCAATATTTTGCTTGTTCGCATATTTCTCTGTACGTACACAAAGTTGAGAATTCTCCATAAAACTAGTGGGCAACAATGATGCCCTCTCCGTATTTAAGGCATTATCAAAAGCATTATCAATATAAGATTGAGTATAACCTCTATCTGAAAACCGTTTTACCAGATCCTCAGACTGAGAAAGAAAGGCACCAGGCGTGGAGCAGTTCCTTCTCAGCCTGAGGAACTGTCCCTTTGGGATAGCTTTAATCACATGAGATGGATGGCAGCTGTCCGCCCTAAGAAAAGTATTTCTTGAATTTAATTTCCTATAAACATCCGTTTGGATCAATTTATCAATATCCACAAACAATTGGAGATCCAGAAATTCAATGTGATGAGAATGAAAGTTTAATGTGAATCTAAGATTATAATTATTATCATTAATATAAGAAACAAAGGAATGAAGTGCAGTGACATCCCCTTTCCAAATTATAATAATGTCGTCCACAAATCTTTTATAAAAAACAATATTGTGACGAAAAGTGTTGGTGCTAGAAAATATAAAAAGTGCTTCCCACCACCCCATAAAGAGATTTGCAAAAGAAGGAGCAAAGCTTGTGCCCATAGCAGTGCCAATTAACTGTAAATAAAACTTGTGATTGAAGGTGAAAAAATTGTGTGTGAGAAGAAAGAAAATAGCGTCCAAAATAAATGCCGACTGAAATATTGAAATTTCTGGTATCTCAATAAATTGGCGAACACCTGCCATCCCATGATCGTATTGTATAACTGAATACAGAGACGTAACATCGAGTGTTACCCATAAATATCGATTATCCCAAGTGACATTTTTAATTTGACAAAGAAGATCACCAGAATCCAGTATGAATGAGGGCAATTTCCTTACAAAGGGTTGAAGGAAGTTATTCACATATCTTGACAGACCATCTCCCAAAGATGCAATACTGGAGACAATTGGGCGACCAGGAGGATCGACCAATGTCTTATGGATCTTTGGGAGATGGTGGAAGATAGGAATAATAGGGTGTAATGGTATAATGTATTTAGCCTCATCCTTAGAAAGGACTTCCATAATGATACCTGAGTCAACCAGTTCAGTAAGGGCATCCAAAAAGCGCGGCGTTGGATCGGCGGGCAATACTAGGTAGGACAAGCCATCCTCAAGTTGACGTAAAGCATCCCTGATATAGCTGTCTCTACTTTGCACAACCACAGCACCACCCTTGTCCGCGCTTTTTATGACTAATGCATTATTTGCCTGTAATGATTTTAACGCTAAACGTTCATTTCGATTCAAATTATCATAATCAATACGTGAAAAAGAAAACCCCTGAGCTAGAAGACGAAGGTCCCTGATAACCAAATTTTCAAACATAGTTAAAAATTGACCTTTACATGGGTTGGGAAGAAGATAGAGCTCTTTTTTAGGCCCGAATTCCATTCTGAAAAAGTAGGTATGATAGTATCAACACTAATCTGTTCAGACAAGAGATCATTCATGTCTTGTAATGTACAAAAATCATTAAATGTATGTAAAGCAGTAAATACCGGAGGAACGGAGTCCGATGAGGGGGCATCACTCTCGCTAACGAGTGGTGTCCCCCCATCGAAGTCACCATCTCCGGTTGACCTAGTAACATTTGGAATAAAATCATCAAAAAACTTTTTCAAAGATAATTTACGAACAAATTTGTAAACATCGATAGTAGTATCAAACAAATCAAAGTTCATAGATGGTGAAAACTTGAGGCCTTTATCCAAAAGTGACATCTCAGTAGGGGAGAGAGTAATTCCTGAAATATTTAGAACATTAGAAAAGTCATTCAAAATGTCTTCCTTTTGGAGGCAGACCTCTATCCTCCTCCTCCTCCCCCCCCCTCTTCCCTCTTCTGTTTCTCGTGTATCCTTTTGAAATAAAGGGAAAGATTTTTGTTGTTGTTGCTGTCTTTGTTGATTATTAGATTGATGGCAAGAATATACATCATGGGTGGGTTCAGGGGCTATTCCAGATCTAGGTGGCTGACCCCTAAAGGTACGACTACCTCTCCCTCTTCCCCTAGAGGGGGCTCCACGACCACGATGCTCATCATTTTCAAATGTATTGACAAAAGATACAGAGTGAGAAGTAGAGGCAGTTTCTGCATCCGAAATATCAGATTCGCCACTAGGATATTCCACATTCTTTGTTTTTAGGATAGACTTATTAGGAGTAGATCTAAATTGAATATTGTTTTTTTCCTTCTTATTTGGTCTATCTTGAATGGAATTTATTCTCTGCCAATGGTAAATTTGATTCTTTTAATAATCATATCTGTCCCTGTCATATTTATTTTGTTTCTTAGACATGATACCACATTCAACATCTTTTACAGTCTTGGAGAGAATAAGATCAAATTCCCTAAAACCCTTTAAATCTTTAAAACTGTATACATTTTTCTGAAGATCTGTGATTTGGATATCCAGCTGATCTTTCTCTTTAACTTTCTGTGCCACTGTTAGCTCCATTAAGCGAAAAGAGCAGTCATTTAAGACTGCAACCCATCTACTCTCAAAGTCCAAATCCGGAAAACCAAAAGAGGGAGCTTTCTTAACCCGTAATCCTCTGGGTATTCTTTTACATTTTGCATAATTTTCCAGACTTATGATCTCCCACCACAAACGATTCTTGTGGATTAGTAATCTTTCTAACTTTTGAAAATGGATTTTGAGGTCAGAAATGTCAGTAGTATCCAAATCCACAATGTTATCAAACACACGCAAGGCTTGTTTCTTCCTCTGAGTATCATCACAATCATTAAAAAAATAATGAGTACTTGGGATATCTTCTAAATCCTCCATGTTATCCCCTGCTTCCTCCATAATGGATGTAACGGTGAACAACGGTGGTGCGGGGTCACAAAAAAGGGAAAAATAAGCTAAAAACTATATCAAAAATTAAATGAAGGGTCCCCCCTATAAAAAATAACCATAAGCTCCAAAAACCATTTTGCATGTGCTGCTTCAACCTGTATATAGTAGCAAGATAGAAATAGGCTAAAGCGCTCCAATGCATCATGTCATCAGGGAGGGACCAGGAATTCTCTTTTTCGGGTATTGAATTAATTAATTGTAAACCTAGAGGTGGTGATCGTGTCAATCTTTTGAACCGTAGGGAGGCGTATTGGATCTTCATTCTCCAAACGCGCTTCCCTATGGGTTTGAATATTGACTGGCAACTAACCCACTTTCTGTGATCAACTAAAATCAATTATAACAATTAAAATAAATTAATTCAGCAGTTTATTGTTATGATGAATATTATCTTGTACTCCCTTTACATTACATATAGTATCTTTAACTCTGCGTTGCTTCTTTCACCTTATGCTTGTCATATCTTTAATTATTGATTTTTTTGTAGTAATATTATTATCTTTTTTCCTGTATTTTCCTGTTTTCCTAGCATCATCTTATATATATTTTTTGTTCTTTATCTCAATCATTGTTTTTAATCAGTTTATGTTCAGCTCTACACAGTTGTGGTTATATGTATTTTTTAATCATATTGCTTTTTTTCCTTAAGAATTAATTAAGGAGTTTATTATTTGCTTTATTGTTCTTTTTATTATGCTTCTCCTATTTGTTTTTAATACCTTATATTTTCTTTTTTTGTGCCCATTGATGTCGCTATATATCTAGCCTCTTGACGTCACAGCGATCTGTTTGGTAGCTATTGCTATGTATACTAGTCTGTTCAGTCTGTTCTATGCATTGCCCATAACAAATATGTCCTTACTGCCTGCATGACAGTTTCTGCCCTTAGAACGGCACCGGACCGTCCTGCGCATGCGCAATGACGCGCATTGCGTCATGACGTCACCGTGTTCCGCTTTTTGCCGCGAAATTGCATACAGGTAAGAGGGTATTTAATGGATGTTTGTACACTGTGTTTTATCCTTGAAAAAGAACGTTGTAACGTTCGAAACGCGTTGGATGGGTCTTTGTCACATTAAAGTGCCCTTTTAATTCATTTTTGATTTTGGGTCCTTCCTGCTCCGTTTTTGCTTGTGCGCTTTTCCCTTCTCTTATTTACCTTATCAACAATACGGGAGAACAGGCAATTTACACCTTTTTTATCTGGATCATACATTGAGCAATACAAGTTAATGAAACTACATACCGTTTAATAAAGGGTTTTTTTTTCATGTGATTTTGATTACATCAGCCGGGGGGGGGCCCGAGAAATGTCATGGCTGAAAGGGGGGCTCGGCATAAAAAGTTTGCTCACCCCTGAACCAGCGAAGGCATGTTACCGGGGGGGGGACCGGGGTGCTTTTCGACCACAGCCTACTCTCCCTCTCAGGAGTGACCCTGGCTCTGGTTACCTTTGTTTTCTTGCTTTAAGTTATTAACCCCTAGTGCACCCACACATACTTTCGAGCTGAGCGCGCGTGTCCCCCGCTTGTTTTCTTGATCTGACTTTCTATTGCAATCCTTTTCTCGTTTTCATTTTTTGCTAATCCGATTGCCCTTTTCTTACATTTCCGTATAATTGTGATACGATGCCTGCGTCCCTTTTGACTTTAGCAATCTAAACGCCTGCCACTTCCTTTCTATGACTTCCCCTGTCTGTTTCTTTCACCACACTGGTTTAAACATGTTTCTTTTACAAGTATTACCTAAGGGTCATCCTAACAAGTGTGCTTTTCTAACAAGCGTTGATCTTCCTTATTTTGTTCTGCAAAAACCCCATCCTAACTTACTCCTAGCAGATCCTTCCATAGATTACCAATATCATCCTTTCTACAATTAAGTCTGTTGAACACAAGTGATCTGGTTTTAGATCATTTATTTCAAATGAGAGCCTATTATGATCTCCGTTTCCCCAATGTTCCCGGACTGTAACATTTGTTATTACATCACATTGTTTGATATTACAGTAATACTCCTCTCCTGGTTGATTTCGCAATAATGTGGGTCATGTAATTGTCTTTTATTTAGTACGCCCCAAAAACCTGTTTCCTTTAGTCATAATACTCATGTCGTTGCTCCTGTAAATAAATAACATAAATAACCCATTATAAAAACATGACCTAGTTTAGCTGCCTTCTCCATAACCCTGACCCATGTCGCCTCACTGTAAGTACGTGACCGAGAATCCCCTCTCAGCCAGCCACCTGCACCACGTGATGACCTATAGTAACCCTGGCCCCATCACCTGCCGTCCAATACGCGCCAGGCCACGCCCCCTTAGAAAAGGCGGGAACCTCCCTGGAGGCCTTGTCCGTTGCTGTGGTGGCCAACGGTCACAGGTTTCGTCACGCGTAGCCTCGCCCCTTCCTCGCGCCCCCCCTCACTCTCACGCGCAGCTCCACCATCTCACGCCTCACCTTTCCTTAACCAATCCCCATAGAGATAGGCGGGTCTCTCGCGCACGGTCGTGCTTCGGGGCGTGGTTGGGCAGGGAGGGGGGTAGGCGCTTGGTTTCAGGCCGGGAGACAGAAACATGGCGGCGGCCGCAGGGTCCTTCCTGCACGGGGCTGCTGAGGCGCTGGGGGCCTCGGAGCCTGCGTTGCGGCTCATCCTGTCTATATTAATCGGTGAGAGAGGAGGCCGGGGCTGGGCGGAGGTTATTACCGCACATGTGTGGGGGAGTTAGGGGAGTCTAAGGGAGTGTTTGGCATTGAGAGGGGGGAAGTCATTCATGGGGAATGGGTCACTGTTGTGATGCAGTTTGTAATGACCAAGTACACCTAGAGGCTTTATACTGGCTCTAGAAGCCCCCCATTCTCTCCCCCCCAATTCTCCCCAGACATCTCTTCCCCCCCCAATTCTCCCCAGACATCTCTTCTCTCCCCCCCCCATATTCTCACCAGACATCTTTTCCCCAGACACCTTCCCTACCCCCATTTCCCCCAGACATCCCAGTCCTCCGTTCTGCCCAGACCTAACCCTCTCCATCCAGCCCCCAGGCGTCCCCTGCTTTGCCCAGCTACCTGCTGCCCTGCAGCTACCTTCTCTCTGCCGCCTTACTAATGTTGCTCTCTCCCCAGGATACCCCTTGGCCTTATTCCAGCGATACTTTCTTTTTCAAAAGTGGCCCTGCTACAGCCACCTGTTTAACACCGTGACTGGGATCTGCATCGCTTACTTCAACTTTGGTACGTTGAGGTGGAGGGTGGGTCACGCTAGGGGTTATGGGGGGAGCACTGTGGGCTTCACCTGTCTGTGCTTGCTGCTTATTGTGTTGGAGGGTGTGGGGTTGTACCGGCAGCTTCTGCTTGCGAGGGTGAAAGAGCAGATTGGTGCAGATTTGACAGGAGTTTCTGCAACCTGCCAGATACCATCACAAACTTGGACATGACATGTCCAAGATTGCTCCCCACGTCCTCAGGAGGTTTTGGATAACTTGCGTGCCCTCAAACATTTGTTCTAAACATACAATTATTTGGGTATCGTTAATCCTCCCGAGCTGCAGGAGGATTTCAGAGGCACCATTACTACTCAGCAATTTATTGTGGACCCCTCGGGAAGAGAAGGGGTTAATACGAGTCCCTCGGTGTGCTCCCATCCGGTGACAGCCGGGGGGGGGGGGTGACCCATGTATGTAACTGGAAAGCCAAATATACAGAGGATGCTCAGCGTACTGAGCCAGGAGGGACCAGGCAGGTGAGGGAGTCCAGCCTCACTATACAAATGATGTTCTTGCCAGCTCCAGACTGACCACACTGAAATTAAAAAGAGAAACAATTGATGCCAGACCTGATACCTGTGCCAGCGTTTATAAAGAGATCAAGACACCCTGCAGCACCAATTTGTTATGGTCGTGTCGCTGTTTGTCAGATCCCTGGTGCGCATTAACTAATACTTGCATCCACTTTCAGGGGCAAAACAGAAAAATTAGCCAGTTCCATAGCAACTGTGCTGCAGTAATTGTATAGATATTACACAGCGTTGTGAGCTTCAGGAATGCCTTGCAATGGAGGTCACGGGGGCACACTTTTAATTTACTTGCAAATCGTCGCGTGGGGCAGTTCGTGAGATGTAAATGTGGATTCACGGCCGTAAGGGGCAGACAGCGTGGTTGGAGGTTGTTTCTGGAGAGACACATGACTATTTCCAGACCTTTCCTTTACATAGCTGTGGCTTGGAGGTTTGCAGTCTGGCTTTGTGGCAAGCTCGCGTTAAGGAGGCTGAGTAACTTTGTGCCATCCTAATCTTTGGAGACACTTTACAGCTGGTATATCCCCGTGTAACATTTACTATCGCTGGCCAACGAACTCCGGTCCTCAAGGGCCAGTAGCAGGTCAGGTTTTCAGGATATCCCTGCTTCAGCACAGGTGACTTGGTCATTGACTGAGCCACCTGCGCTGAACCAGGGATATCCTAAAGTCCTGACCTGTTGGTGGCCCTTGAGGACTGGAGTTGGCCAGCCCTGATTTATTTTGTACATTTGAATTACAAGGCGGCTGTGATGGGAGCGCAGAGCGGGTGCCGTGGGGCAGGCTTGGTAGGCAGCTCATTCGCTGTTAGAAGTGAATTCTCCTCGTGTCGCCTCCTGTGTGTTTGGAGATCATGCTGGAGGAGAATATTAATCACAGAGTAAACTTCCACTAAGTCTGTAGAATAATCGTCCCCTCAGGGCGCAGAAAAGATGTGAGCGGAGCAGCCTGCTGTTAAGGGCGCAGACTGGCACTGCCTGCTGCTTACGCTCCTCCCTCCCCAGCACCTGCTTGGCAGCCGTCCGTGCCAGACACCTGTTTTCTGGCACGGTCTGCCCAAGCGTTATGTCACAGGAAAGAGATGGGTGAAGCGCGAGCAGCTCCGCCACATCCAGAGATTAGAATCTGCACGCTCGCTCTCTCTGTTTCACCAGAAGCCCCTCTCTCGGTGTAGGGACGGGGTGAACGCCGCCTGCGCCTGGCGAGATCATAAGGAACATTTGCAAATTCCACGTCCAGGAAGTTCGCACAAATTGCTGGATTTTCTGGAACGTTAAAACACTCCCGTCTGGCCTCAATACATTTCCCGAAAAAATGTTTGCAAAGGGAATTTTCTGTAACACTGTGCAGCTCAGACAGACGCTGGAGGGCTGGCAATTGGTAGGAATTGGGATCAAGGCAGATTGTTGTAAACACCAAGGAAGCCCGTGGCACAGTTATTTCCCCCACTTATTTGTGATCAACACCTTGTGTTGGTCGATGTTTAATGCTTTACACCGTGATCCTTCCTGCTCACCGGCTTATATTCAGCGAGAACGTGCTTGGCTTGGGAACAGCGTTTCATTTATTCCAGATTTACATACTTCATTGTGAAATAGTTTTTCTAGTTTGTTGTTCAGGACTCTCAAATATGGCCGCCCGGTGGTTCTAATGAGGTAAACGGCCTTGGCACAGTTGATGACATTGGCACAACAGGTGTTACATGGGTAATTTCTTGGGATCCCACTGTACATTGGCAGCATTAACCCCTTCCTGTGCCACATGTAGAGTACCCTTTTCAGGTGTGTGTGTGTGTGTGTGTGTGTGTGTGTGTGTGTGTGTGTGTGTGTGTGTGTGTGTGTGTGTGTAGCCGCTGGTATCTAATCCTGCCCTTCCCTCTCCCCATGCTCACCTGAGAGGTTGAGGCCACCCCCTGCCTGCTCAGGACAATGTGGTGGGGGAGGGGGAGAGCAGCTCTGTTCCAAACCTGTTTCTTTGCTCAGAACTCATAGCTTGGGTTACATTTAACCCCTTCTGTCCCTGAGGCGACCAGCAATTAACAGCTCTGCAGTACTGCAGGATTGACTGAAGTATTGCAGTGTGCACTGCCTGGTAGGGAGGGGTAGAGTGAAAGCACTTAGCAGGGTAACATCTTGTATCTGTTTTATGATTGGAAGGTGCATTCCCTTCAAATTAACGTGTGTGCACATATACATACATTTGTGATTGTTCTGAGTGCGCGTATATATAACGTACATGTACTTTTTGTTTTCTGCTGCCCCTCCCAATCTCCCCTTGTGACCTTGAAGGACCCCAGTTGTACCATGCCTTGCTCTGCATCGTGCTGCAGTTCCTCATCCTACGACTCATGGGACGGACGGTCACTGCGGTGTTGACCAGCTTCTGCTTTCAGATGGTAAGCAGGTCCTCTGCCCGGGATGGGGGTCCCTGTGCGGGGAGGGGTAAGGATGGGCGAGTGACTCTAGGCGCTGTGCTCTGCGTAGGAAGGGCGAGGGCTGAATGTTCTGCAGAGTAAGGGTTGGGATGATTGTCTGCGAGATGAAAGGAAGCAATGCTCTGTAGAAGGTGAATGAGGGTCTGCAGAGGTCAGCCTTGCTCTGAACAGGTGTGCCAAGCTCCATACTCCTCACTACTGCTCCATGTGAGCTCATGTAAATGTCAGGGGAGTGTGTGTGTGGGGGGGGTCAGGTGCCGGTGCGGGGGGGGGGGGATGAGCACATGGTTGGGTGCTAATTTTAATCTGCAGAGATTTATAAATAGCCTCCAGCAGCTCCTGCATGATACTGATAAGAGCAGAGCTGTGCATTCCTATTTCTGATATGTGTATATGTAACGTCCTATGTATTCTACGCTCACTGACTTGAGATGCCCCAGACAGGTCACAGCTCCAAAAACATAGCCCCCTACCAGCACCTGTTCTTTATAATTGTTCTTGCACATTTCTTCCCGGTTATGTGTATGTTGCTGCTTGTCAGAATCCTCCCACCCCCTTGGCACTGCTGCTCTGTACGTTCACAGATGTACCTGCTGTCTGGTTATTACATCACAGCCACAGATGACTATGACATCAAGTGGACGATGCCTCACTGCGTGCTGACCCTTAAGCTCGTCGGTAAGTGTCGTCTGTGTATCAAAGGGAACGAAAGACACACCAAAAATTTGCAAAAAAATTCTTATTTGGCCAAAAATGTTTTTTGTTGGCCAATGTTTGGTGTACCTATCCCTTTATTTATTTTTTTGTACCAATTACATCTGTGACCCAATCCCTTCACTTATTTACGCACACATGCACACACATGCACACACTCACTCTGAGACTCCGTACAAATATATATTTTTTATTATTATAAAAATCTTTCATGGGGACCGGAACATTGATCTTTGTAATAAAAGCCTTTGCGTGCATGTTATTTATTTTGCTGCGTCTCCGTGTGATTGATCATGTCGCACTGTTTCCTCTTCCCTAGGTCTCACCTTTGATTATTACGATGGTGGGAAAGCTGAGGTGAGTAACATTTCTACCCTGGGTGCACTATCCCTGGAAGAACTAAATCTCGCCAACGCTCCGCCCCGTGCCACTTGGGAGTAAACGTTGTAAGAGTCTGACAGTGAAGGTGCCGGAGTCTGTGTCACGATGCCAAGCACAGCGGCCATTTTAATCACCCTGAAATCTGTCCAAGGTGGACCTCTGCAACTAATAGCGGATCTTCTACTGCCACTGTGCCAGCCGGGTCACGCATCGGCCCAAGCCGCTCTTCTCTGGCACGAGGGAGAGATTGGAAATGGTTCTTATTACAGCATGGATGTCTTGGTGTAATCTCTACATAGGTCTCTGGTTCTCTCAGTAGTGCAGGGGTTCTCAACTCCAGTTCTCAAGACCCCCCCCCCCCCCCAACAGGTCAGGTTTTAAGGATATTCGCCAGCTTCAGCACAGGTGTCTTTCTGTAACTCCTGCTACTGCCCCATATAACCGCCCCCTATAACTCCTCCTATTGCGCAATGTAACCTCCCTATAACTCCGGTCTTTGCAAACTTAGGCTGAGTCCATGGTGACTCCAGCCGTGCTGAGGGAAAGCGGGTGCTTTCCCTGGCCTTTGTTCGAGCGCCGTCCGGGGGCGTATCTCTGGGGAGGCCAGTGACGTCACGGAGCTGGTTCGCCCTCATTGGGCGAACCGCTTATGTGACCGGCCCTGCGCTCCCGTGAGCGCCGAAACTAAAAAAAATGTAAGTTCTACGCCTCCGCACGCCTGCGGAAGTGTGCGCGAGCCCCTGCTAAAGCTGCTCTCATTGCGGCTGCAGGGCCTCCCTGACAAGTGTCAGCACGGATCAGCGCCTAAGCGCTGACCATGGACTCGGCCTAAAGCTAGTGTCTGACTTTGAAGGAAGAATACACCACCACTGCTAATGATGCAGTGATCAATGCTGGGCTACCGTAACTGTAAACAGGCTCCTGTATTCATTAATGATGGGAGTGTAAGGCAGTTTGGGGTGGTGTAGTGTGGCTGGGCCTTTGAATCTGCTCTTGGCTCCCTCATCCTGCCCTGTTTATTTACCTGCTGTAAATTAGTAACAAAGTTCAGATGAGATGCCACGTTGGTAGCCTGTGACCTTTGGCCCATTTAGATCTTGTTTCTAAACAGTTAATATGTAACTGGTGGCTAGTTAATAATTGTTTCTTACCATTAGTAATGGTGAATATCGGTCATATGCCACATTTACTGCCATAGGTCCTTTCTGGCTGTCACGTGTCACCCTGCAGCTGGAGGGATAGACTCCATGATTACCTGTCACAGTATGCTGGAGGGACAACCTGCATGTCCCTTAGCTCCATTTTATCTGTTAACCAGACTCCATGGGCCGTAGGTTCCTACTGTGTTGCTTGGTAAATAATAGGTCCTGTGTGTCACCATGTCACTCTGTGACAGGTCCCTTCCATCTGCGTCCCATGCAATGATGGGCTCAATATGTCATAGGTCTCTTAGTGTGTATCATTAGTTACTGTCACCCTGGGGTTGGGAGAGACCGAATCCATAGGACTTTTGTGTCTGTCTGCTGTGCTGTGGGACAGAATGGATTGGTTACAGGTTCCTTATGTCAGTGTCACTGCGGTGGGACGGTGGGTCCTCTCTTGTGGTGTGAATGTCTCTGTCCTCCGCAGAGCTCCCTGTCACCAGAGCAGCAGAACTACGCAGTTCGAGGGGTCCCGACCCTGCTGGAAATCTTCGGGTTCTCTTATTTTTATGGCGGGTTCCTGGTGGGTCCTCAGTTTTCTATGAGCAGATACCTGAAGCTGGTGAGGGGACAGCTGACTGACATTGAGGGACAGAGACCCAACAGGTGAGAGTGGAGACCCTTGCAGACTTCCTCGCCGCCTCCTGTCCCCATTACCCTCAATGACCACCTACCTTCCCATGCAGCATTGTGCCAGCTATGAACCGCCTGTGCCTCGGACTCTGCTTCCTCCTCATATACATGGTGTTTGGACCGTACCTGCCTGATAATTATTTCCTGACCGAGGAGTATGCGGTGAGAGGGGGTGATGCACTGCAGTGGGGCAGGCTGCTAGGGAGTGTACATGTGGGTGGAGCGATGCTCTGCAGAGGTTGGGCTGCTAGGGAGTGTGGTTTGGTGTGTATATATTTTAGAACAATGGTTGGTAGATGGGCACTCCGCCCAAAATATGTGTCAACATCTGGTTGCCCTGACATCAGTATACCAAACAATTGTAATTCAAGCATCACCACTTCGGGGTACAGGGAACACGGAATAACAGCTATAAATACCTACAAAGCCCAAATCAGAGAGCCTGCGAAAAACTCAGCCTTATGAGTACTTGGTGCTGGGTGGTGATGTCATAGCTTGTGGCCTGGATTGTTTCTAGCTAGGTTTTTGGGATTCGTTTGAGTATTTATTGCTATTATACTATATCCCTTGTATCTTGGGAGAGGTTCTGGTGAGAGAAGCTAGGTGGGGGGAGGGAGAGGCTAGATATGTCTGGGATACGCCTTCTCTTGATTATGAAATAGTCCTTCCTTTTTTTTTTTTTTGCCTACTTCCACATTTCTTTACCCACCCTCCCCCTCTCTTTGACCCTCGCTCTTTCAGAACCAACCCTTCTGGTACCGCTGCGTGTACATCACAATCTGGGGCAAAGTGACACTGTACAAATATGTAAACTGCTGGCTGGTGACGGTGAGTTGGGGGAAAGAACTAGTCGTGGGCCAGCTGGGGACCTGATGACCTACTCATGTCTTAGATTTATACACAGTGAGTTGAGTAAACAAAGCCTTTATCACCACTATTGCAGTAATATATGGCTGAAATTGTATTGGTGTGTGGTGGTAATAACTAGGTTCTGATAGAGCTCCACTAATGTCAGGTATCCCCCTCCCAGAGACGGCTGCACTAATGTCAGGCCCTAAACCACCTCCTTGCTCTCCCCACCCTAGCGGCAGCTGTACCAATGTCAGGATCCCAGCTGTGGGTTGTCTGCAGACTTACAAAGTGAATGTAATATACACCCAGGGTGTGTGTGACTGACTCCCCACCTGCTCTTCTCCTGCCCCTTACCCCCGCAGGAAGGCGTGTGCATCCTGACCGGCCTTGGGTATAACGGGACGGATGAGAATGGGCGGGCGCGCTGGGATGCCTGTGCTAACATGAAGGTGTGGCTCTTCGAGACCACGCCCTTCTTCACAGGGACCATCGCCAGCTTCAACACCAACACCAACGACTGGGTTGCACGGTGAGAGGTGCTGTCACAGTGGGGGGTTGTGCTGAGCCCCTCTTCCCTGACCTTTCACTGTAATGTTATCAATGCCAGGGTCACCAAGTTTGAGGTAATAGGTCTTCGTGACGGTAAGGTCCCTGGCCGACCATGAGGTGGAAGGTCACCAATCTTTCACCAATCACTGGCCTGCTTGTTGCAATGTAAGGTCATCCACCGTCTGCTACCTCCTGTGTGATAAGACGGATCCTCCTGCATAATTATGTCACAGTGGGGGTGGAATCCCACAGGCCAAGGAGGATACAGTTAAATGACAGGAGCATGAATCCCAACTAATTATTATTATTTTTTTTTTAAATTATACATTTTTAAATAAGCCAAAACTGATTTTTTTTTAAAGGATGTTTAAATTTCTTTAAGAAAATTTATCGCGTTACTAATCACTCTGTAGGCCCTGATGTAGTGCTGGTCTATGATTGGCTCGCCTGGCGGGGATGGGTCGTGATTGGCTCTCCCCCTGTGGCGTGAAGGCTCTCTGCATTGTGTTTCTGGACCCTCTGGCTGATGCGCCCGTCCTCTCTCTTGTCAGATACGTCTTTAAGCGTCTGCGTTTCCTGGGCAGTAAGGCCATGTCTCAGGCAGCTGCACTCTTCTTCCTGGCCATCTGGCACGGCCTGCACTCCGGATACCTCATCTGCTTCTCCCTCGAGTTCCTCATTGTCATTGTGGAGAAACAGGTCAGGCAGGGTAACGACCAGGGGGTGACAATGGTGTTGGGAGGTGAAGTGATGAGGGAAACCTGGCTGGTGACCTGGCTGACTGACAAGACTGGTTCATGAAGCAACAGAAGGGGGCTATGAGACATAGGTGTGTTCCCCTCCTATCTTGGGGTAACCGAAGGGACCAGTGGCTCCTAAAGCCTGTTCCCTTTGCAGGCTCTGCAGTGCCTCCTATACCTGGATGTGTAACTCCCCCTCAAAAAGAATGCACACAGGGCACCAGGGATTAGGTAATTCAATATTTAATAATTGAGATCACAATGGATCATCTGGTTAAAATCTCAAACGGTGAATATAACACACCAAATGTAATCGCCAATTGTGAAACAAGTGAATAATGAATACAACTGATTAAGATTGCACAAAGTGTGTAATGCAAATACACCTAAAGTGAGAAATACTGAGTGACTAGTGAACAACCCAATGGGTGAGCGCACTAGGACAGCCTCACATGACCACATAGCTGTCCTGGTGCGCTCACCCACTGGAGGAAGGCACCCACCAGGAAGTACCGGCGGTGATTCGGGTACCGAGGTGTAGCTGCAGTCCGGACCTTTAACATAATCAGCTCCCTCGGTGTCCCGTCTGAGACTCCATGGTTGGTGTCCTTTCCCCAGCTATGGCCTCCTTAGATCATCTTTATGTTTCTTATTTGAAATCATTGGGGTGTTTTTGCTTTGTGTCATTGTGTTCATCGGATATAGCTCCCAGCACATGCACTGTTTGTGCACCTTTCCTGTGTATTTATTTTGTAGTGGGTTGTTCACTAGTCACTCAGTATTTCTCACTTTAGGTGTATTTGCATTACACACTTTGTGTATTGCATCATGTTGGGATATACTGTTTTTCATTTATTCACGGTTCTTTTTCACTGTATGCAATCTTAATCAGTTGTATTCATTATTCACTTGTTTTACATTTGGTGTGTTATTTTCACTGAGATTTTAACTGGTATTTTAACCAGAGGATCCATTGTGATCTCATTAATGATAAAATATTGAATTACCTAATCCCCTGGTGCGATGTGTGCATATGTTTTGTGTGTTTGGAGATTACCCTTAGGGGTTGTCTCTTTTTTTATGAGATTACGGGGAGTGACTCCTGTGCACCTAGCAGCAAAGAGATTGGCTTCCAGAGTTCATACAAGACGGCACGAGTGCGGATTCACGAATTGTATTTGTAACTCCCCCTCCCCTGTAGTGTTGGAGTAACAGCTGTGTTCCCCAGGGAAGTTGCACACCTTCAAAGGTTTCCCCCCCACTCTCCTCAGGCGATGGCGCTGGTGCGGGACAGTCCTCTGTTGACATCAGTTATTTCCCAACCCGTCCTGCGCTCCTTTTTATATGTGGTCCAGCAGTCCTTCCACTGGCTATTCATGGGATACCCGCTGGTGCCTTTCTGCCTTTTCACCTGGGACAAGTGGCTCAAGGTAAGTGGGTCAGCCCTACCCCCCCACACCCCCCATCCCTTCTCTCGTGTGGCGAGATGAACATTACAACCCTCACTCAAGCCTCTTCTGGAGTTCAGCGGGTCCTGCTGTGGTGAGTTTAATTCCTCTTCTTCTGGGAGGAGTGGGCTCACACATGGATTCCTGGAAATAACAGCTGGGATATTGTGACTTCTTAATATCCCCTGCGTGAGATGCCCTCTTATCCCATCAGAAGACGTGTCGCTAAACCTAGTATCTTATAGAAATCCCGTGCATGGGTAGTCCTCTGATCCCATGACGAATCCATAGTAATGTATAGGAAACCCGTGTGATACCCTTTTATCACACAAGAGGGAGGTGCTTCTGATCCTATTAACTTAACGATTAATGTCAAAGAAACAAATGGTAATAAAGGAATGACCTCTGTCCCAGAACTTTCTCCTGACTAGATTGTCAGCTCTTTGAGTCAGTGTGTGGTATATTACATGAATGGGATTAGATGTAGAGTCATTGGTTTTGTGGGGTATATATGGGGCTCTGGGCCCATGTGTAACTCGCCCTTTGTCTCCCCCAGGTGTACCTATCAGTCTATTTTATAGGCCACGTAGTCTTCTTGTCGCTGCTCTTTGCACTGCCTTGTTTGCGCAGAGTCCTGGTGCAAAGGAAAGAGAAATCTCACTGACCGTGCATTACAGTAAGTGTTAGTGTGCGCATGCGTGAATGTGTGTTGGTACGGATTGACTATAGCAGTGGGTACATTGCCATAGCTATGTCTCTCGTTCGTGTGCCTTTACTCAGTCCCTCGTTCGTGTGCCTTTACTCAGTCCCTCTCTCTCTCTTCACAGATTGTATGCTGCTCATTGTGGTGATGCTCAGCACATCTCCACACTCTCTCTCCATGGCTGCTCCCTCCATGTTGGGGGGTGAATATTGTGAACTCGTGGGGGGGAGGAGAACACTGCCAGAAATGACACAATTTACCGAAACCTTATGTTTTTTAAAAAAAAGTTACAAACTGATAACCGACCCCGGTAACCCTGAGGGGGAAGACCCTGTTTTATAGACTTTTCTACCGTTCAGTAAATTTTATGGACACTCAACTTTTTTAAAGTTTCAGTTTAAAGAGGTCCATCTTAGCCACAGCAGTATGCGAGTGTGAGCGTTCACTCGGTTCCCATCTGCTCTCGCTGGTTACGTCGGAGGATGATCAGCTCAGTTTGTGATGTCATAAGGCAGCAGCGGAGTTTCGAACACTAGTGATGTTTCACTGGGGCAGCTAATGAGATGATGGGGTTAGTGGCACTTGCCTTGGGAGGGGAGACGGTGCTCTGGTTGGAAGTGGGAGACTCCTGGAAGTGATATTGAGCTAGCGCTGTCATGAGTGAGATGCTCTCCTGTTACATCAGAAGGAAGTGTCACTAACCCTACAAACTGGACGTCAGATGGTCGGCATGTTGCAGGTCACTCTGGCAGTAGGGACACGAGTACCTCCATGAATTGTGTGAGAGTGGAATGTTCTGCGGGGAGATGGATCAGTGCCTCCCTGACAGCAGCCTAAGCCAATTAGATCTTTCTGTAATGTGTCGCAGAATAGAGTGCTCTTATTGACTGATGCTGTGTCACGTGGTAGCAGAAATCTGGGCCACAGCCACATGCTGCCTTTAAAGGACACTGCCACTTCACAACGTGTACTAAAGGTGCAATAAAGCACTTGGCCACGTGACCACTTTTTGTGCCACGTGTAATGTTGCTTCTTATCATTTTTATTCTAAGGTAATATGTTAACTTCAACACCACCATCCACAAGAAATAAAAAATCTACACGCATCACACATATATTTACACAAACTAATGTTATCGCTATGCCGGTGAGCATGCTCAAATATACGTCCACACACGCTTAGAAGAACGCATACTCACGTATTGGCACATGCACGTTGGCACATAAATGTTGACATGTGCGTACGTTAATACACACACACGGGGGGAGCTCGGAGGTGAGGAAGAGAAAAGGTGAGGATCATGGGTGTGGGGGGGGGGGG
>WSYH01002509.1:0-85360 GCA_036426205.1 Ascaphus truei
CCCCTCACTGTGCCTCTCTCCCCCCTCCCCTCACTGTGCCTCTCACATCTCTGCTGGTTGGCACTCCTGGAACAGTAAAAACACACACATCTTTACTATACATGCAGTTACATGCCATGATTGGGTTGAAGGGCTGACACTCACAATTCCCAAATATGGCCCAGGGGCACCCAGCCGGGCCAAATACATTTATTAATGGCCTGGGTACCCGTTCACCGTCACAGCCAAGTTACATGGATTTAGGGATAGCTAGCTGGACTTCATTCTAGTTTTGTGATGCCAGCTACACCTACAGTCACACCCCATCTCTCGGGAATTCCCTACAACGCACCATCAGACTCTTCCCCCAGCTTTTAGATGTTTAAAAACTCCCTGAAAACTCACCTTTTTAAGAAGGTCATACCTCTAACATCCAACTCCCCTCCACCTTGAACACGATTGTACCGCGCTGCAGAATATGTTGGCACTTTACAAATAAATTATAATAATATATCCCATGCTTATAGCTGTGGCAAAGGTCTAAGCACACACATCTAATAGCAGTAATCCTAAAGGGATTTATTCCCCTAGGAGAAAGGTGGGAATAACCTTTGCTGCACCAATAAGCTGGGGAAGTGTATTTTGTATTACATTTTGTCGGTGCATCTGCTGCTGCTGCTGAAGATTGATAAAAACCACAAACTGCAAACTGCAAAAACTAGGTGCAAAAAAATTATTTAGGGCATAGTAAAAACAGCCAAAAGGACACTCTAACGCGTTTCACGTGGTATCCCATGCTCTATCAAAGATAAAGCGTGGGATACCACGTGAAACGCGTTAGAGTGTCCTTTTGGCTGTTTTTACTATGCCCTAAATAATTTTTTTGCACCTAGTTTTTGCAGTTTGTGGTTTTTATCAATCTTCAGCAGCAGCAGATGCACTGCCGTTTTTCCTGCACAGGAGCACGCCTGACAGGACCAGGATATCCCCAATGTCAGCAGTGAGTAATTTATTTACTTCATTTATGTGATCAGTCCTGCACATTGCCCAGACTACCACACAAGATCTACCTACACAGGCTAGTGGTAAGTGTATGGCAGTGTGTTTATTGTTGGAAAAGAATGGAGAATAACCTCCAGTATTCCAATGCTACAAATCATATAATGCAGCGTTGTTGTAATCACTGTCCAGGAATAACTAGGAAAAGTCTCAATGCAGGTGTGAATAATACAATAAAAAGTTAGTGAAATCCGGAGTGGCTATAAGGGTATAAGCACACCAGTCGGGGGTTAATAAGCAAATGTGGACAAGAGGTACAGAGTACAGGCATACCCCGGTTTAAGGACACTCACTTTAAGTACACTCGCGAGTAAGTACATATCGCTCAATAGGAATACGGCAGCTCACGCATGCGCCTGTCAGCATGTCCTGAACAGCAATACCGGCTCCCTTCCTGTACCAAAGCTGTGCGCAAGCGGGGAGACTATAGAGCCTTTTACACATGTGTTATTTACATCAGTTATGCACGTATATGACGATTGCCGTACAGTTCATGCATCGATAAGTAGGAAAAAGGTAGTGCTTCACTTTAAGTACATTTTCGCTTTACATACATGCTCCGGTCCCATTGCGTACGTTAATGCGGGGTATGCCTGTAATGAGACCGCAGCCGCACAAACTATAACTCAATGAATGTCCCAATAATGCTAACCTGAACCGACTGGTAACCATGCCACCCTCCTAACCATGCTGTGTAGTGGTACAGATTCCCATCCAACCTGTGTGTAGCAAGCGGGTTCACAGCTAGTGAGGATCGGAGAGGCAGGGCGCTCCTGCATAAGGTACAGACGGATCACCGTAGCTGCTCTGCTGCCTGGCGTGTATCGCCAATCCCTCAGCTCACCGATGTAGATGGCGTGGGGGCTGCGTCACAGGAACCACTGGCTGTGCTGAACTGGTGACCCGGAAGCGGTGCACTCAAGCCTGCCGTTCGTCCTGGGGCTACAACCACAAGGTCAACCGCCGTGCTGTGACTAGGGATACCGCATGCAGTGTAATCCGGCGTGTAGATCTGCTGGATACCGCCTCCGCTCGATAGACACCTGTAGCAATTGAGACTGCTGTGTGCTCCATATCAAAAATAGTAATAGAAGTAGGATAGAACGAATGGTCACTACTTCCTAGTACCGACACAAGTATGTTGATTAAAAATATGCTTTATTGCAAAAAAAGGCTGGACATCATGGTAAATCCACTCTGACGCGTTTCATCCCTTACATGGGACTTTATCAAAGAGTATATGGTTCAAATCACAGACACCTCTAATATAGAGACAAACACAATTTGATTGGACAACTCCAAATCAGACTCAGTAGGTAACAATAATCATATGAATGTTAATTGAAAAAATATAGATTCTAATAAAAAAGTGCAATGTGAAACTGATAAAGTGGATAAATCAAGAAAGTGTTGTATCGCTTTAAGTCTGTTATTATGATCAATAATGTGGGACGCACTATTAGATCTCTCAAGCTTCGTATAGCTGAACATACTCGTTTGATTAAAAAGAAGGACTTGGTTCACCCAGTATCCAGACACTTCTCACAGTGCCCTATGGGAGGTATTGGTAATACTAATATAATATAATAATGTAGAGACAAACACAATTTGATTGGACAACTCCAAATCAGACTCAGCAGGTAACAATAATCATATGAATGTTAATTGTGAAATGTTAACCCGGACATGTCTAGTGAGAACCAAATGACACACATATATGTTTATTTATAATAGAAAAAACACAAAATATATATATTAAAAACAAAGAAGATGATGTCAAGCACAATTGAAGTATGAAAATATATAAAGAAAATCATAAAACAAATCATAGAGAAAACAAATGAGGATAACGCTCAATAAAGAATAATTATAACATTGATAAAAAAGAAAATATCTTTCCAAAAAAATTATATTCTATGAATCTATAATGAAAATCTAAAATGCAATGTAAGTTCCTACATGGTACAGTGATGGAACTATACAGTGTACTCCATATTTTTAATCCAGTAAGAAATGTTTCAACTCCCAATCAGAATTGATTCCAAAGGGATGAAGCGTATTAAGGGTATATATCCAATACATTTCTTTCTGATTTAACCGATTCTCCCTATTGCCCCCCCCCCCTGGGGTGGCGTGGTACATGTTCAATAGCTGAAAAGGAGAAATTACCAATACCTCCCATAGGGCACTGTGAGAAGTGTCTGGATACTGGGTGAACCAAGTCCTTCTTTTTAATCAAACGAGTATGTTCAGCTATACGAAGCTTGAGAGATCTAATAGTGCGTCCCACATTATTGATCATAATCACGGACTTAAAGCGATACAACACTTTCTTGATTTATCCACTTTATCAGTTTCACATTGCACTTTTTTATTAGAATGTATATTTTTTCAATTAACATTCATATGATTATTGTTACCTGCTGAGTCTGATTTGGAGTTGTCCAATCAAATTGTGTTTGTCTCTATATTAGAGATGTCTGTGATTTGAACCATATACTCATTGATAAAGTCCCATGTAAGGGATGAAACGCGTCAGAGTGGATTTACCATGATGTCCAGCCTTTTTTTGCAATAAAGCATATTTTTTTTTTTTTTTAAATGTTTTTATTAGGCAGTTAGTTAATACAACATTCTCAACAGATATCAAAGCCTAACAATTTTCCAAAACATCGTTTGTTGTTTTGGGGGTTCCGGGGGGGGGGGGGGGGTTTAGGGGTGGGTAGGGGTGGGTGGGGCGGTAAGTGGTTGGTGGTAAAAGAGTGGCAACCGAAGTAGTTGTCAGAGAAAGAGGGGAGTGCCTTTAGAGGGGAGGCAGAGGGGGGGGGGGTGTGTGGGTGGTGAGCGGGGGTGTGAGGGAGGGGGGGGAGGTGTTTTGTCGACCCACTTGGCTGTTGAAGTTTTGCTGATGAGAGTCGTTTGAGTGTTCCCTTATGGAGGGGGGGTGGGCCTCAGACCCACCTGGGTTGGTTGGTGCGCTCTGGTAAATTGGAACCAGGATTCCCAGATACCCTCAAAGGCCGGAGTTTTTTGTCTAATGTGGGCAGTGAGTCGCTCCATGGTCATCACTTCCCCAACTCTTTTCTTAATCGTGTTTAGCGCTGGAGTGGTTGTTTTCCTCCAGGAGGCCGCAATACAACATCTCGCCGCAGTGAGAATGAAGGATATTAATTTCCTGGTGGGTCGAACAATATTCGACATAGGTGCGGCCAACAGGAAGGTCAGTGGTTCAATAGGAACTTCTAGGTCGGTGACCTCTTTTATCAGAATTTGGACCTTGGCCCAGTATTTCACAATTTCTGGACAGGTCCACCAGATGTGGGCCATGTCCCCTCTATTACCACAGCCTCTCCAACATTGGTCTGATGCCAGAGGGTAGATCTGGTTTAATCGTGCTGGGGTAAGATACCAGCCAAACATGATCTTATAAATGTTTTCCTTAATTGTGGTGCAAAGGGAAGTTTCTGAGGCTGCCTGCCAGATTTCCTCCCATGTCTCTCTTTCTATGTTAACGTTTAGATCAGCTGACCATCGTAACATATAGTCGTGCTGTGTCGGGGACGTTGAGCGCATTAGGATATTGTATATGTCCGAGATAAGTCCCTTCTGGTAAGACTGGTCCTCACATAGATGTTCAAACGTAGTGAGAGCGGGGTATTCTGGATGAGGGCACGTAGCTCTAACAAAATTTCTAATTTGTAGATATTTAAAGGTGTCCAATTCTGTAATTTTAAATTTGTTCCTCAGTTCTTGGTAGGTCAGGAGCTTCCCTAGGCTCAGTACGTCGGCAATCGCCTCTATACCCCGTGTGTGAAAGTGGGTGAACAGCTTAGATCCGCATCCTGGAGGGAATTTAGGGTTATTAACGAGGGGAGTGAGTTGTGAGTTTGTGGATGAGAGATTAAATTTAAGTTTGCATCTGGACCAGGTGTCCCACGTGAATCGTGAGGCCTGTAGTTTAAGATTGTGTAAGTGGCCCTCTCCTCTGTTCAGGCTCCAGAGGGAGGCTTGCAGAGAAGGCAATTTGGCACACCGAGTTTCCATTCCCACCCAGCAACATCGGGTCGGGTCTGAGTTCCACATTACTACCTGCCTGAGCTGAGCGGCTAGATAGTATTTGTATAGGTCAGGCACCCCCATCCCTCCTCTGGATCTCGTGGTCATCAGGACTGATCTGGCGACCCTGGGCCGCTTACCCTGCCAAATGAAGTGGAGTAGTCTATTCTGTATATATTTTAGATCGGCGGCCGGGACCTGGATTGGGAGCGTCTGGAATAGGTACAACATTCTTGGGAGTATATTCATTTTGGTAGAGATCATCCTCCCAATCCATGAGATCTGATAACCTTCCCACCGATCTAGATCCCTTTTGATCTGCTCCCATAGTTTCGGGTAGTTATCCCTATATAGGTCCCGATAGTGCCTAGATACATTAATTCCCAGATACTTAATGCATGAGGGGCACCATCGGTAGCTGAAATTTAGCTTAAGGAGTTTGACTGTGGGGTCGGGAAGACTAAGATTTAGGGCCTCAGATTTGTCGCTGTTTATTTTATACCCTGATACCTTTCCAAACTCCGTCAGTTCCATCTGGAGGTTGGGGAGGGAAGTTAGGGGTCTGGTCAAGGTCAGGATAATATCGTCAGCGAATAGGGAAATTTTGTATTGTTCAGTGGCCATGGGTATACCCTGGATGTTTGGGTTTTGTCTTATTTTGGCCGCCAGTGGTTCAATCGTGAGAGCGAAAAGGAGAGGGGAGAGGGGGCAACCCTGTCGGGTGCCATTTCTAATGTGAATTTGTTCCGCTCCTCCACCCGATAGTCTAACTGAGGCGGATGGAGTTTGGTAGAGCGCCTGGACACCCTTAAGAAAGGAGTCCCTGAATCCGAATTTTTTTAATGTTTGGTCTAGGAACAGCCAGTCAATTCTGTCAAATGCCTTCTCTGCGTCTAAGCTTAGTAACATAGCTTGTGAATCTGTAAGGTGGGCATGGTCAACTAAGTTAATGATTTTACGGGTATTGTCTGAGGCCTGGCGGCCCAAGACAAACCCGACCTGGTCCATGTGTACTAGTCTCGGGAGAATTGGATTAAGTCTGTTCGCCAGTATTTTACTGTATAGTTTTAGATCATTGTTCAACAGCGAGATTGGTCTATAGCTACCGCATTGTGTGGGGTCCTTCCCTTCTTTGAGGATTATGGCCAAATTGGCGGACGACATTGAAGATGGGATAGGACATCCTTCTAGAAATGAGTTGAACAATTGTAAAAGGTGGGTGGACAGAATGGGGAGAAACTTCTTATAGTAGGCATTCGTGAAACCATCAGGGCCCGGTGCTTTAGAAATTTTGGAGGCCTTAACGGCCCATTCTAGTTCTTCCGCCGTTATTGTGGCGTTCAGGAGAAGGATTTCCTCCTCTGTTAATGAGGGGAGGTCGCAATCAGCTAGATAGTCAATGGTAGACGATAGCTCCTTCGGGTCTGGGCTAGCAGAGTGAGCCCTTAGGTTATATAGTTTAGAATAAAATTTAGTAAATTCCTCTGCAATTTTTTTTTCATTATGTAGGAGCTCCCCAGCACTATTCCGAATCGCCGTTATTTGCGATCTTTTGTGTATGCCTCTTAGTTTGCTAGCAAGAAGTCTGTCGGCCTTGTTCCCTTTATCATAGTACCTCTGACCCGTCCATTTAAGAGCTTTTTCGACATTGTCCATTTGGATTATTCTTAAGTCGCTTCTGGCAGAAGTCAACTGTTTATAAATTTTCCGGGAGGGGTTATTTTTGTGCTGTTGTTCTAAGTGTATTATTTTGTCTGTTAGCTCTTTGGTTTGTTTAAGTTTAGTTTTTTTCCGATGGGAGGCAATCGAGATGAAATGTCCTCTGATTGTCGCCTTATGGGCTTCCCACAGGCTCGCTGGAGAGGCAACAGTGCCTATATTTATCCGGAAATATTCCTTAAGGGATTTTTTGAGCTCCCGTACTGTCTCCGAGTGATTCAGTAGGGAGTCGTTCAGTCTCCAGGAATATGAGGTTGTTTTCACGAATGGAATGGATAGGGTCAGGGTGATAGGAGCATGATCTGACCACGTGATGGGGCCGATGTCAGTATCTAGGGCGGCTTCTAGAATGTTCTTGGTAGCAAGAAAGTAGTCTATACGGGAATATGTCTGGTGAGGGGCCGAGTAAAAGGTATAATCCCTTTGCCCCTGGTGTTGTGTTCTCCAAATGTCTAAAAGTGAAAAGTCCCCCATTATGTCCTTGAATTTTTTCCCCAGTCTTTGTGACTGGGTGGAGTGTTGTCGTCCTGGGAGGCTCGAATAAAGCATATTTTTAATCAACATACTTGTGTCGGTACTAGGAAGTAGTGAACATTCGTTCAATCCTACTTCTATGTGTTTATTGTTGGACTATTTGGATTCCTGGGTCTTATGAACTGTCTCAAGCAATGAAGATATTTATATATTATGAATAAGGCAATTGTCTGCTCCTGGTTGGCATCACAAGTGGGAGTTTCCCCTCTCCTTTCCTTTTTGTATTACATTTTGTGCCATTATTTAGGGCACTTTTTGCTAACCAGTTTCAATTGCAGAGTAGCACAAATCCGAGAAAACTATGTGACATTGTGGTGGGAACATCTGTTCCTAATTTAGTTAATCAGCCCAGTTAGTCTAGTGTAAGCTGTATATTTACCCCTTTCTTGACATTAGTGGTCAGACAGTCATTGGATGCCAATTGCTAGATGGCCCTTTGAGCCACTAAAGGGTTAATATATCACAAAGTACAACAAAAGTTATTTGTCATACCTACAGAACAGAACAATATATGTATTTTTTAAGTGAAACTTCTTTGGTGGCACCAAGTGAATTGATGCGAAGTGTGTTGTGGTCGTGTGTGTGGTGTGTGTGCTGTGGTGTGTGTGTTATGTGATGTGTTGTAGTGTTTTGTTTGTTTTTTTTTTGTTTTTCGTGTGTGTGTGTGTGTGTGTGTGTGTATAACAATAAAACACTTACTGGGATGGGGAAACTAAATCAAATGTTCACAGAACGAATCAAAGACTCTGGGCACCCCTACACGCATGCAATTGGGTGCGCGGTTTGAGTCCTGTGACAATCCTTGGCTAGGGACGCAACTTGCCAGCCCTATATCTCCGCCAAAAGGAATTCTTTCGTATAGTCCTTACAGAATTCGTTCTGGAATCCTTAGCTCAAACGAATTCTGTAAGAGGGGTGTAAATCTTTGTTACGATGTAGTTAACCCCTCACACTCCGGAACCGCTGATGCTGTAGCTTGGACGTATCTTGGTAAAGCTGAGATGAATCTGACTGTGACTGGTGTGGCGATAGGGGGTTAATCAGGCCATTAATAAAGGCATTATACCCGGCTGATTAACCCTGAATCGCATTGGGACTGAAGGGGTTAACTGTATGTGCACAACACTGAAATGTTTTCCCCTACACCGTCTTTCATGACCCCATTTTGCAGCTCAATCCCTAGCTGCAGTAATAGAATTGTATGTGAACTGTGCCAATCATAGCCCGTTCAATTAAATAAGCTAGCGAGAGAAGTGAGCTAGCACTCTAATTTTTGGAGTGCAGCTAGGAATAAAGAACCCATACACATAAACACAAAGTTTATAGTAGTGGCATAAGCAGAACATACTTTATTAAATTGTGTTATACTGTTGGTTTTAAATGTGAAGACAGGAAAACGTTTTCTGTAAGCCCGGGAAAAATCCTTTAGCATGCAAATATGTTAAAGGTGAATGAACTGAGGGATTTCTGAACTCCGTATGTCAAAGGCACCCTGCAAAGTGGACGTCTCTATGTCTATGAGAAGTCTGGAGTTGAAAAGCCTCAGCAATCCTAGGTGTTAGGATGGCTGGGATATTGTGAGTGCCAGATACTGGTGTAAAGTATGGGTACTTCACACTTGGTTGCCAAACCCCAGACTCAGTGTCGGCAGGTAAGGGGAGGGTCCCGGTATGCTATGGAGCCTAGGTGTGAAGTTAGCACCTGCTCCGGGCAAACCGGGACGCAAATTCTGCCTTTTCTGCAGACTACCGGCAAGTCGGGGATATTTATTTATTTATAAAATATTTTACCAGGAAGTAATACGTTGAGAGTTACCTCTCATTTTAGGTGGGATAAATATTCCCACGGGCGGGATTGGCAGTGCATGTTGGGAATAGGACCCTGAACTCTATAAAAATGCCTGCTGGCCAGTCACAGTTAGATTCATCTGATTTTAACAACGATTTGACCAAGTTCCAGTGTCAGCGGTTCCCGAGTGTGAGGGGTTAATAATATCGTGTCCAAGGATCATCCACCTCTTCTGGAATTCGTTAGAGCTAAGGGTTCCCGAACTTTTACCTGTTGGGGGAAATATAGGGGTGGCAACTTGTGCCCCTAGCCAGGAACTGCTACACGGATCATTTTACGCACCCACTTGCAGGGCTGCCCAGAGACTTTGTTTCGTTCCAAGGACAATTGATTTCGTTTCCCCATCCCAGTAAGTGTTTTATTGAGTGTATATTGTGAAGATTTGTGTATCTGTCTGAAAAGAAATAAATTACAATTTATTTTACCCAACTTGTGTGCTCAGGGCAGACTCCCGTTATTAATTTGTGTATAAGTCTTGGTCTCCCGTGACAACTGGGCTGCAGGCATTTTTATAGGGTTAAGGGTCCTTTACCTAACATATACACCCAATCCTCTAGTGGTAATAATTTTCCCCACCTATCCCCGACTTACCAGTACCTTACAAAGAGGGCAGAAGTTGCTTCTCGGTTTGCACAGAGCATGTGCTAACCTCACACCTGAGGTACTTAGCATACCGGGCCCAACTTACCTAGTAAGTCTGGGGTTTGGCTACCAAGTGTGAAGTGCCCATACTTCACACCGATATCTGGTACTTAACAATATCCCGGCCACCTAACACCTAGGGTCTCTGAGGCTTTTCAACTCCGGACTTCTCTTAGACACTGGGGTACCATCTTTAGCAGGGTGCCCTTTGAAGTCCAGAGATGAAAAATCCCTCAGCTCATTCATCCATAACATATGGGCATGTTAATGGATTAATTACCGGTCCGGCAGGAAAGGGTTCCTGCCTGTACATTTTAAAACACCATTACAATACAGTTTATTTTTAAATGTATGTTCTGCTTGTGCTACAATTATAAACCTTATATGTATGTTTATGGTTTCTTTTTACCTAGCTGCACTCAAAATTAGAGTGCTAGCTCTTTTCTAACGCAAGTTATCCACTTAATTGAAAGGACTCTGTGATGTGAGCTGCAGTTTGACCTATACTCGGTCTGGGTTACAAGCCGGCATTTAATGTATCCGTCCTGGCTTTGTTCGGTAACCGCAGACACGCGCAGCTACTTCAACTCAAGTGGATAACAAAACGGCAGAATATTATGTATCAAGAAGGCACTTCAGCTAAACCGCAGACCACTTATTCAGTTGACTTTGCGGTTTCATCATCTGTGGTCTGAAAACTGATACCTATCTTTAATTCAGCTACTTTCTCGCAGGCACTCTTCTCCAATCTAGCGCTTGGCACAGCGCTAGAGGCTCCCCCTTGTGTCGAAAATACAGTTAGCACATTTTGATTCATTCATTTAACTGCAGCTAGCTGCTAAGCTGCAAAACAGGGACAATAAAGGTAGTGTAGGGGAAACATGATATTATGGGTATAATACATTTAAACCCCTTCACTCCCAACAGGGATTAGGGTTAACCAGCCGGGCATAATACCTTTATTATTGGCCTGGTTAACCCTCTCCCGCCACAGCATGGTCTGTCACTCTGTCTATCAATTGGCAGCCTGAAAAAAAAAATACATGCATAACATGAAAAAGACATGTCTGTACATTTACATAGTTACATAGTTGATGAGGTTGAAAAAATACGTAGGTCCATCAAGTTCAACCTATGCTAAATTTAGACAACAGATACTTTATCCTATATCTATACTTACTTATTGATCCAGAGGAAGGCAAACAAAAAACCCTATTAAGGGGAAAAATGAATACCTTCCTGACTCCAAGAATTGGCAATCGGATTAATCCCTGGATCAACATCCTTCCCATGTATACTTATATGCTATATCCCTGTATACCTTTCCCATCTAAAAAGATGTGCAACCTTTTTTTGAACAAATCTATTGTATCTGCCATCACAGTCTCAATGGGTAATGAATTCCACATTTTAACTGCCCTTACGGTAAAGAACCCTTTCCTTTGTTGCTGGTGAAATTTCCTTTCCTTCAACCTTAAAGGATGGCCCCGAGTCCTTTGTACTGCTCGTGGGATGAATAGTTCTTTTGAAAGCTCCTTGTATTGTCCCCGAATATATTTGTATATAGTTATCATATCCCCTCTTAGATGCCTCTTTTCTAATGTAAATAAATCTAATTTAGCTAGCCTCTCCTCATAAGTTAGATTGTCCATCCTCTTTATTAATTTGGTGGCTCTTCTCTGCACTCACTCTAGTTCCATAATGTCTTTTCTTAGGATTGGTGCCCAAAATTGTACTCCATATTCAAGGTGTGGTCTTACTAATGCTTTATAAAGGGGCATAATTATGTTTACTCCCCTTCCATCCATTGCCTGTTTGATGCAAGATAAGATCTTATTTGCCTTTGCAGCTACTGCATGACTTTGGGCACTATTGCTAAGCCTGCTGTCTACAAGCACTCCTAAATCCTTTTCCATCAAAGATTCCCCCAATATATCTCCATTTAATTTGTATGTCGCCTTTTTATTCTTGCATCCCAAATGCATAACCTTACATTTATCTGTATTAAACCTCATCTGCCATTTACCTGCCCATGTTTCCAGTCTCTTCAAGTCCTTGTGAAGAGAAATTACATCCTGCTCTGATTCTATTACTGTACCTTACACAATTTAGTATCATCAGCAAAGATGGAGACTTTTCGTGTGGAGTAACCTCCTATGGCGCTTCAGGATGAAGAGTGGAATNNNNCGAGGTGAAGAGGGAAAGTAGAGTCGTGTAGGATAGTTTCTCTTACAGGAATACTCAGAGAAGAGAGGGAAAAAGAACAATAAACAAAAACACACCATAGTGTATTACCTTTGAGACAACAATTGCCGTGAGGACAAGATACAACCGAGCATTATTGGTGTAAAACTAATTGTAACCAAATTACAGTAACCATATGGTTAATAAACAATTAATCAACAGTGACTTTTCTCCTGTTAAACAAGATGATAGTTCTCTGTGTATTAAGAAATGGCTTCCAAGCGCTTGTGCTTAAGAGGAAGCTACGTTGCTCGCCGTGTGGTAAAATGAAATCTACTCACCGTCCATGAGTAGGAACATGTACAGTGGGTGGGGTCTTGCCAGAGATAGCCGCTCGCCGTGGAGTGCAGGACGTCGTTAGTGCGGGGAGATCTCTGCGGTCTCGTGGTTGCTGCCAACAGAGTAATTTCCAACCGTCTCCTCCGCTGAAGTCACGTTCTGGTGTGCACAGCTCAGGGGTCCCTGGATGGCCAAAAAGATCTGAGACAAGAAACCCAGCATTAGGAGTTTCAGAACGCCATCGGGAAGGTTTTTGGGCCCATCCAGGGACCCCGTGACGAGGGGAAAAAGCACCGCCACCTGGGGAAGCGGTGAAGACAGGTGACGATCGAGGGAGAAGGGGGGAACCAAGGAAGAGGGGGACTAGCAAGAAAGAACTGACGTGACCGTCGTAAGCAGGGCAGGAGATAACAAAGAAAACATTAAGGAAGGAAGGTAAAGCAAAGGAGCATTTGAGGAGATAACTGGAAAAAGAAACCAGAAAAAAGGGAAATGGAATACGCAGGAAGGGGAGAGCGATCAAGTTGACAAACGGAGGAGGCAGAGCAACGAAGCTTCCGTTAAGAACAAAGCGCTTGGAAGACGATTTCTTATACAGCAGGAAGAAACTATCATATGTTTAAAAGGAGAAAAAGTATATGTTATTAATTGTTTAGTAACCATATAAATGTGTATATTAATTGAGGTTTACAAGTATTTCTAACAATAATGCTTTTTTCTTGTCCATCAAGGCAATTGTGGTTCTCAAAGGTTAAGACACTATGTGGTGTTTTGTTTATTCGTTTCCCTTTGACTTGCGTTTTTATTCTGTCAGATACTCTCTCCTCCTCCTTTCGTCCAGTAGATTGTCGACGTACCACTCTGTTTCTATCTAAGTTCTTTCTCCACCCTGCATCACGCCGCTCGATCATCGCCGCCACAGTACAGAGCTTCAGCCACGGGAAGAATAAGAATAGGCAGCTGACACAAGGTCCGGGGGCAGGCCGGCCGAGCAGACCACACTCGTGCACGACGGAGAGGAGGGGAAAAGGGAAAAAGAGGAAGACGTGGAAAGAGGCACACGTCCCGGGTGCTCGGCGCCGTGGGACGGGCCCGCAGCCCGGTGAGCGAATGAGAGGCTCCGAGATCCGGCATAGGGGGCCCGTCCCCGGTGAGCTTCGAGCATCGAATGGCGACAGCACCAGAAGTACGAGAAACAGGGAACGGAGAGAAGGAGCGGAGGCAGGCGAGCAGGCGAGCTCATCTGGGAGCTGGGATGAGAGAAGAGAGCCCCAGCCAGCACGGGAAAAGAAACAGCGAGTCGAGACTCGATACCAAGATATACCTTCAGGCAGTCAAGGGACTACCCCCATCATAATAAACTGTAGCACAGGTTTGGTTGCACTGTTTGCATCACTGACAATTGTACTAGTTTGGTTAGGATAATTTTGGTTACACTAGCGCTTATTTGAATTATATTTCTACCAGTGTAAGATGGGACTTTGCCTCGATCCCAATTCAAGGCTATTAATAAACAAGTTAAAAAGCAGGTTTTTCCAGGGTCATATTAGGACCGATCCATGAGCCCCCCTTTGGTTTTCCCGTGTTTTTTTTTTACTCCACTCAGACCTGCTCTTCTAGCCCCCAACCTGTATTTTTACAAGTTCCTTTATGACATACCTCTCTGTTGTATGTCACTTTTAACCAGTTTTCAACCCATGGGCTATATTAGTACTGATCACATTTTCTTGATTTTGTTAAACCAACCTCTTGTGAATTCGGACTTACCGTATGACAAAAGCTTCTTTCCCCTGCAAAATTCTAAGTAGACCACACAATGCACTCGTCCATTTCTGTCTCCTAATTATTCCTACTTACTTTCCTCCCTTCAAATGATTCAATAAGGTTCCCATACATTAATCCGTGCTTTTGGCCAATCGAGTCTATCCTTCATAAATCACGTTGACCATTACTAATAATTTGTTTTCCATTAGGTATCTGATTTATCCCAATTACACTTCAAGTGTTTCCTACTATGGAAGTCAGGCTAAGGTTGTAATTTCCCGGTTGTGATCGCTCCCTTTTTAAATTAGGCACCAATCTGCTTTACGCCAACTTGTGGTATCTGAGCCTGGGAAATTGAGTTGAATATTAAATATAATGGTTTGGATATTACTGAGCTTAACTCCTTGAGAACTCTGGATGATGCCATTGGGGCCAGGTGCCTATTTACTTAATTTTTTTCAAGCCAAATGTCATTAATATGGAGGTGTGGGCTTCCTGCGGCACTACTATTGAATTTGATTCTTCCCTGGTAAACCAGAGGCAAAGAATTTGATTAACCTCAGCTTTTTCCTTATCTCCAATAATGCCTACCCACCTCACACTGAAAGGGTCCTATATTTTCTTTCTCATTTTTTTGTTATTAAGGTATTAAAGAACTTTTTAGGTTGACCTACTTTCTATTGCAATCCTTTTTTCATATCAGTTTTGCATTTAATGCCCTTTTGCAATTTGTGTACATCTTATAATTCTGATACATGTCTCGTCCTTCTGACTTAAAGAATCTAAACGCCTCCTCTTGTCCATTCCTTCCATACCTGTTTATTTTTGCCACATTGGTTTTGACTGTTTCTTTATACTTATTACCAAGGTAAACACTGATAAGTGTGCTTTTTTCTACAATGTTTTAAATACTGCCCCTTATCTTCTAACATTTTCCTTGCAAAAACATCATCCCATTGTATTCCTACTAGATTAGACCTCAGTTTTATTAAAATCTGCCTTTCTAAGTTAAGGTCTGTTGAACCCCAAGAATACATTGTATTTTTTCAAATGAGACCATGTTATGATCACTGCTAACAAATATTTAAGTCCTGGAACATTTGGGTATTACTTCTACTTGTTTGATATCCAATCCGTATGCCCCTCTCCTGGTTGGTTCCCAATAATTTGGGTCATATAATGTTTTTAGGCACCCTCAACAACCTGTTTCTTTTGTGTAATGCTATTCATTGCCCCGTCGTGTCTGGATAATTAAAATCCCCCAATTGCAAACATGGCCAGCTGGTTATGCCTCTCCCTTTGCAAAGTATTTAGCTCCTCAACTCACAGATATTTGGGATGAATGATTTGTCCATCTTAATACCATTGTCTAACTACCTACACCCAACTACCACAAAAGCACACACACCGCTAAAACACACCTTTATAATAGGTTTAAATCCGGTGTTAACAATAAACATCTCCTCCTCCCTTCTATTTGTTCGATCCTTCCGAAAAGGGAATAACCCTCTAAATTAACTGTCCAGTCGAGTTTCATACACCATGTTTCAGTAATGCCTATGATATCATACTGCTTCCTTGCAGCTATTAAAGCTGCGTTCAGTCAATATCCTGCATGTGTTGTTTTTTTTATAAATCAGTTCGCTGTAGTAAGAAAAAATAATTAGCATTTTTGTTTTAAAAAAACAACTTTGAAAGACCAATTTTCTTGTTTCTATTTTAACAGCCATTTGCTATGGCACAGCCCTTCATGTCTGTCACAAGCCCTGGCACACCCCTTTGTCAGCCCGCCTCCTCTAGCACTTGACAGTGCAGGAATGCTCTGAATATCATGACTTCCACTAACAACAAGCAGATTATAAACAATCCAGGTCTTAAATGTCACCAATTTCGACCTATCAATACATGGAGAACAAATTGACCTGCAGCTATATGTTCTTTATCTAATAGAGATTGCCCACATGAAAACTATTGAAGTAAAAAAAAAATGTAACAAAAAAAAAAAAAAAGATGAACTGCAGCTTTAATTCAAGCTCCCTTGTAGCTACTTAATCTTAAGGCTGTTTGCATTAGCATGCATGCATTTAAGTTTTTTCATGCCTGTGTAAATTATTCTATCTGCTCTCCTTTCTGCCCCACTTAGTTTAGTGTTTAGAAGTTTTCTAGTATATCTGTTTTACATGGGTGTGTCTCACCTGCTTGTCAAACTCGCACGCCCCCTTCTACCTCCATACACCTGTATCCGCCTCTATTCCATTTAGTTCATTATCTGTTTCATTCCCCTCCCTCCCCCTCTCTAGTTTAAAATCTGTCCAACCTTTTTTAGATATTTTACTCCCCCTAGCACAGAAGATCCCTCTTCATGAGGTGCAATCCGTCCCTAGAATATAGATGGCACCTCTCAGAAAAGGATCACAGGCTCTAAAAACCCAAACCCTTCTTCCTGCATACTTCTTGCATGCATTAACCTCCTGTATTCAGTATGTCTCCTGGGTAGGCATGGCACTGTAGTATTCAGAAATACTACCTTGGAGGTCCTTTGCCTTAGATCCCTGTAATCATTTTTTTTAGGACCCTCCTTTACTTTTCTAATTTGTCTGGTGCTCAACGGTGCTACCAATGATACCGCCGGCGCATACCAGCCCCCCCCCCCCCCCACAATCTGTCTACCCGATCCGCATATGCGAACCCGAGACACCCGGGAGACACAAACTGTTCGGTTCAGTGCGTCACGTCACGCATAGATTACCCTATCTACCCCTAATTATGGAGTTCCCTCACCACCACAATCTCTTTGTCATTCTGAGATCTCTCTGTATCCCCACTGTGCTGGACGGAACTATTCCACTGGCTGCTAGAGGAATTAGTCTCCTCCAGCCTTGCCATTCTGCCCGACATTCCAATACCCTCTTAACACAACACCGGCAAATCTATGGGACTGTGTCAGCTCAGAACGACCTGCTTCTCCCCATTGCCGCTCCCTTCTAACTGTCACCCAGCTGCCTACTGCCTCCTCACGACTAATAGCAACCAAGCTACCTAGATGCCTCCCACTAACAGCGCCACCATCTGCCCAATAACTACAAAGTTCCCGACAGGCTTCTGCTCAGTTAGTCCTTTTAACCACCCTTTCAAGAGTTGCACAATGTCCTCAATATGCCCACATTTGCACTCTAATCGATCAGCAATCTCTGATTTAAGAGACATACCCACCCCCTCAACACCCTCCACCGGTCATGGCATCCTTGCAACAGGCCATGCTAAACGATGCACGACATCGGGCAAGATGTTGCACGTTGAGTGGATTTTCAATCCTGCTCCATGTCATCTGCCACACTCATGAGCTTATACCCCCCAGTCCCACCTACAGTATAACTGTATTTTCATATCTACACCTAGTTTTAATTAAAACCGCTTCTGTCAATAATCTGCTTCGGTTCTAACTGCACCACTTGAAACAACCAACACTTCACAATCAACCACACAGATCAGTCAGACAAACGCAGCCTCAGGATTAATGAAAATTATTTTATAAAAATGCCAATACATATGGACTCTAAACAGGGACTTATCCCTGTTCACAAGGTGCCTTTTTCTTAATCGGCAGGTGGTGGTTAACTGCTGGTAGCAATTAAACTAGCACCACCTGCCGGAGTACAGGTAGTAGAAAAAGCCCTGTCTTTGAGACGGAAAGTCGACTCCTCTTTTCTTCAGTGTGAGTGCACCTTTGGAGATTCAGAGCAAGGTCTTGATTCCAGGAAGGAGTACTGACCAAAGAAACCCGTATCCTCTCGGAAAACTGACTTCGTTCCTTAACGCCTGCCAACCGCAGAGCCCCAGATGGTTCATGCAACGTTGGGAAAATTACACCGAAGCGGAACAGGACCTCTTCTTTATGCTTTTTTTCCCGCCCCCCTTTTCTTTTTTAGTGCAAGGATTTTCCTCCAGAAACAGATAGACTTTATTTGCTTAAGAGGACTGCTTATTCACTACTCTGTTTTATTCGCTCACGTTTTCGGTTCACTACCCCCGCCCGTCGGCGGCGCCCCTGCCCAGCCCACCGGCACCTAAGATATGTCTTGCTCTTGATTTCAAGCCCGGTGTGATTGGGCACTCCTGTTATGGGGTTTTTTGCATAGGAGTTGTCACTCCCCTAGAGATTCGTAGACACCCCATCACGCCAAACCCTTTTTTTATTCGTGCCTCTTAGAACTTTTTTTTGTGATTAGAAGCCTCTGTCTTGTCGCCCCCACCATTTTCTATTACCCTCTCACACCCCCTTCCCCCTTGTTCTGGAGTCCGACCCCATGCCGCCCAGTTTGTTTTATCGCCAAAATGGTACCTTTATACTAAACATTTTTTATTTGGCAACCCACCTCCACACCCCTCTTTTGCCTTCGTTATAATGCTCAAATTTAGGAAACGACCTCCCACACGGGTCCCTCTCCTCTTTTGTACCTCTGTAAACGTCCCTTGTCACAAGTACACCCTAAAAAAAGTCTTGAAAATTAAAAAAAAACAACGTACCAAACAAAAGACCTTTTACATGGGAATACAATAACGTTACAGTTATTGCACCCCAATTGCAATGTAACCCTAAAAAACAGTTCCCTGAAAAAAATAAATAAAATAAAAACACATTTAACTAAGACATTTACATTGGAACTACAATTTTTTCTTTTTTTTGCCCCCTTGAAAAATTAAATCTCGTTCTTTCATTCAATTAAAAATTTTCATACAAACACGCTCAAATATTCAATTTCACCCCGTGACATTTTACAACCGCTCACTAAAATTCTCCCCCTTATCAACGCTTTCCCCCCCACGCGCGTGATCAACAAACAAATTAAGGGGACAATTACCTGGACAGATGGATAGGCAATGTTGTTCTATTTAGTTTAATCAGCCCGTTAGTACTGTAGCTGTGGATTTACCCCCTTGGTAGACCGTCCTGGTGATCAGATATCATTCTGGGATTCATATGGCTAGCTAGCCCCGTGAGACACTTATAAGGTTTTTCATTAGATACACACAAGATACCAACAAAAGTTATTTGATTTCCTTTTAAAGTTTTGATCTAATATTGTATCCGTGTCACTTCTTGAACTAAGTATACCTACAGAACAGAACATTATCCATGCAGAAACATTTTACCCGGGAGAAAGGTGACTTTCTCCTATTACGGGAAGGACGGCCGGGGTGAAATGATTATCTACCACGCTATTGGAATTAAGGGTAAAATGATTGACTGTCGGGTCCTTATTTTCGTATTTCCTTGGTTTTCGTGAAAAAAAATGAACTAATTAACAATTTTTGGGTAACAGTTTTTTTCCCCGCTATATAGATATTCAGTACATCTTGTCACAAGTAGGAATTTATAAACAGGTTGAACATTCAATTAAAGAGTCTTCCTCTCCAGATGTATTGTTGTAATTTGCAATGTTACATTAATAAAATTTTTCGCCCACCACTATGATGTTCTTATCTGTCGCTTATTACCCATGATGAGCTCCCCCGTGAACCAAGCAAGCATACTGTAAGATAATTTGTTCCCCCAAAACATCATTAAAATAAAGCCATGTCGCCCCGTGTGAATGAATATCATGTTCTAAGGACTTCAAAACACACCCGTGCACACAGCTGTATGAGCATTGGAACAAGATTACCCACCCTGATACTTTTTCGCGAGATTTAAACTTACTTACACTCACTACTTCACAGCATTCAACCTCAAACCAAAAAATACAGACTCCCCACAAAGACCCCAGAACACATTAAAGACGAACAGTTATAAGAGCAGACGCAGGATCACCCTCGAAAAACCTTAACAGTGGTGCCAACAATATAAACGGTTAATGTTTTATAAAGCTAATTTTTAATCCCAAACAGGTGGTGCCCACCTATAATTTGCTCCCTGAATGTGGAAACCAGCCTCTCAGTAGGAATCAAAATCTTTGTACAGCATAAAAGAGTCCAGACGGCGGTTGTTTGAGAAACCCTCATAATGTTCTCTCGCTGAAGTGGGAAAAGCGTCAGTAGGAAATCCAAATCTGGGTCCGCCGCATCAAAGAGTTCCCACACCACATGGAGTGAGGACATATCATCTTGTCTGCATGTGAGATCCACATGATTTCATTTTTGACTAAATCAAAATCTATTTACACACCACACCTGAAGGAACACAGGGGGACACCCTTTATGAACGGCGTTTTTTTTATGAATGTGGTCAATAATGCTTCTTGTGCGAAATCACATTTCTTGTTACACAACAAAAAATCACACAGGGGTTTGAAGCCTTATAAACTGTTCTGATTATGCTGCGTGTTAAAAGCTTTCCTTAGTCAGACAATCGGCATAGGGTTTACTCTAGAAAGACATCACACAGGGGTTAACGCCGAATTTGTAATGGTAATTGGATATGTGGTTCAAAAACGCTCGTGCCCATACTAATGCACCAGTCTTCCCTGTTAAAAATCCACATGAAGCCCCCTTTCCCCTCCCACACCAGGCCGGTAGACCTATAATTGCTCCCCAGACCGTGGGAAAAACGTCCGTCCTTTTACCTTAAATCACCCAGTCTTGTACCAACCACAACCCCAACTCCCACACGGGCGTCAAGACACCTATCACTTTTACACTGCTGCCTCTGAACCCTGTGGCACAAAGCCTTAGTAATGAAAATCATTATTATCTGTTCTTTCACTACCAAAGAATCCACACAGCGCGGAGACCCTTCATAACGCTCCCTGATCCTTGGGAATATAACCCCGCGAACCCCCTTTGGGAAACAGCCTTCAGTGATTTTTTAAATCAATATTTGTTACACATTCAAAGGATCCACATCAGGGGTGCATTTTTAGCACCATAATCTGCTTCAGCAGTGGGAAAAGCCGCCCAGTCTTCTTCCGATTTAATTATTCTCCCTACCCCCCCACCGTTGTGTTTTCTCCGCGTGTTACAAACCAAATAATCACCAAGAGTTGAGACACCCTTTTTTTTCCTAAAACTCGAATTTTCCTGCATGCTGTGTGCCATTAAGCGTAGGCGGAACTCAATCTTCGTTCCCACCCGTACATAGAATTTCCTACTACTGGGTGACACGCCTTTATAAATTTGCTAGGAAGTTTGATTTAGCAAGAAACAGCTTCAGTAACGAAATCACTAGTCTTTTCCCAAACATTCACACGGTATTTCATTAGTGAAATCTCCACTCTACATTCTTAATTGTATAAAAATATCACAACATATTATTTAAAAATAACAAAATAAGAGTAAAACCATATATATCAGCTAGTCCAGGAAAACCAGCAATTCTACATGGTGTACACGGTCAGCTCTTTCAGTGTAGGAGTTGCAAAATGTAAAGGTTCTGCTACCCAGCAGACACCATATCTGATAGAATTTGACAGACCACACACAGGCACTTAGGCGCTCCAAATTCAAATGGTGGAAATGTTTCGGGATCCCAATGTGTTGCGCTTATCAGAGACCAACACAGTGACACATCGCGGTATATTGACATATTTATAACTGAATAGTTAGTTGGATTTCCATAGAAAAACCATGCGTAAAGGCAGTGTTACGCACTTGTCTGTACAACAAACGCATGTTGTTTACCTCATTAGTTAGTGTCTTTATTTGGTGTGGCCTGGCGACTATTACTCAGGCAAGGACACAGGGCTTAGCTTACAATATCGAGGATGGCGCATGCACAGATTGTTAGCATCAGTGTGTCGGCCCATCTTGGGACTTAGGGATTAATCCAAATTTGTTCCTTTTAATCTATACATTGTTTTTGAAATGAATTTTATGCAGGAAATGGACTGTCGGGGGTTCTTGGAGACCAATATTTGTTGCGTGTTTGGTGTGCTTAACTCTATTTTGCCTCAATTTTGTCTGTCCCTTGGTCTCATTTTCAGTATCTGTAGAGGTTTTCAGGCTGTGTTCCTCTGTTTTAAAGTCCTTTTTTCGGTTGTTTTTTCCTTTCTTTGTGGAAAAATTCGCGATCGGTGGTCGTGGATCATCTCTGGCTTCCCGAAGAATTAATAAGGACAAGCGGGTTTCCCTATGGCTCAATACCTAGAACCCATGAGTGGAGTAACTCATATTATTCAACAAGTGCACAGAGAAGAGACCATCAACTGCTACACTACAAATACGTACCAATTTTTAAAATTACTCCCACGTAAATTTATACCGTTATATTCTCTATGAAAAACCGGGTCATTTAGCTTTTCACCCCATTTCACTTTGGCTCAAAGTGTATTAAAGCTCAGAATGATAGTCTGCACGCCCGTCCAACACTTACCTCATCATTGAACATTGTTATTCAGATAGCAGGATGTAAAATATGTGGTCCTAGCAGACTCTTTCATTGCTGACTCAGCCTAAGATGTTTTATTACTTTTCCCTGTGAACCTCACTTATAATGACTGGCTAGAATAGGGAGGAGATATGATTCTCACCTAGCTACTTGTCTTAGACCCACTAATTAACTGTATTAAAAAGGCCTTGCAAGGGCCACTCCCCCTTTGCAGAGTCTCTTGAGGACTCATGTAGGATCATTCAGAAATCTACACTAAACAATTCATTTCATTATCCACCGAAGACCCGTGTTTTGCCCATCTTATCCTCTTGTCGCATTTGCAAACCAACAGTTTTGGAGCCCACTGTGTGGGTATTAGTAGGGCATCCATATCTCTTGACTATCCCCTTGATTAAAGGAGTTATAGGACCCCGCGCGCCTGGCCCTCCCTTTTTTTGAGTGCGGCACTGTCAACAATGTTTGCCTATCATTTTACAAAAGGTAGGCGACTTGTGTAAAATGTCTTAGTTATAAAAGGTTATGCTGAGGGGTTGTGATGGCTCTCTCTTGTAGGCTTAGTCTGGGCCATGACGGAAAATTCCCTGATGAGTGGCTTTCTCTCTCCCCTGTAACAATTGATATTGCTAATGTTATAAAGACTTATTCGTCGTGAGCTGACTAAATCATTAGTTACCTATCTAGTCTGCCCGTGGATAAGAGAGCTTACAAAATGTAACTTAGCTATACAGAAAGTACACGATTTTTAATTTCTGATCTATAGGAATGATCCTTCTAAATGAGAATGAGATTGAGTTAATTTTTTTATTAAGGTTGAACTCGTCTAAATGGTCTTTTTCAGAGGCACATGTCAGATTAAGTCACCAAATACGCAGGCAACACAGTGGTGCTCAGGGAAAGTGTGGAAGGAAATAAGATTGCAGAACAAATGATTTCATTTTGCCTCAACGAAAATTAACATTGGAAGATTCTAACTTTAATCCTTTATTCCTTATAATATGTTTGTTGAATAATGATTCTCTCGTTGCAACACGACAACCACCTTCTTTCATAAGGAGTGTTTGATGACAACACCCTGTTGATTGTGCTATGCAAGTTTCTCACCTATAATCAGATGGTTAAGATCTCGTTTGCCCCTATAACAGGGCCAATTCTAAGAAATTAAAGAAATTGTTGTACCAAATAAGATGATAGATATAAGCCAGCATGTTGCGTGTGAAGTATGAAAGACAAATGTATCGAATTAGTAGAGTACAAAAAACCAAGACATTGAGAACAGCCCTTTTTGGCTAACCCCCCTATGTAAACTATAACAGTGTTTATTAGAAACACCTTCCGTCGTGCCGGTTCCCATGTTAACAAAAAGATACAAAGGTTTGTATTCTTTTTACACCCCCTAGAGACCGATGGAACGCAGTCTCAACCCTCCCATTTCAAATCTCAGTTTTAACGACAGGCCTGAAAACTTCGTAACATATTTATTCTGACCCATACGCCTATGGGCCCCGGTATATTACACACCAGGACCAACCCTCGTAAGTTACAATCCATGTGTTTTACCATGTTGTACCCCAAAATGTTCTATAAAAGGGCTCAGAATTAAACCCGTTTTATCGTGTCCATAACATAAGAAGTCATGTGACTTTTAAGAATCTCAGGGATTTATTGTTACTCTGTACTTAATTTTATCTGATAATTATTACAATGAAAACAGTGCGCCTTGAGCAGAGGTAGGTGCTCAGTTATTATGAGTATTGGAGCCACCCGACTGAGTGATATTTTTATGGTCTTCTTGTCATTACATCTTGTATTGTTGATGCTCGGTTTTTTTAATCCCCCGGCAGCGCTCCAAAACGTTTTTATTAGATCGTGAGTTCTGAATCCGCAGGTTTTTGGTATGTTTGGTTCAGATATTGTCCTGACAATACCGATTGTGGAGATTTTGCATATTCAGACATTTTGTCTTGAGTACTTTATGAATCTACTGGACCCCCTTTCCTTTCTCCCCCTTTTTCCCCGACAACTAAACGTTTATCGTCACGCCCACTCAATGTGACCAGCTACCTTTTTAAGGTTGGTACAAAGCAGGTGGTACGTCATCCATGGGAGACTGGCGAGAAACAAGGATGCTCTCTAGGGGAGTTTGCGGCGATTTATTGGTTGATGCCCCCAAGTTCAAATTCTTTCATTGTGGGGCATTTACTTTGACCAATTGTAATCCCCCCCTCGGTAACAAAAATGAACACCATGAAACAAACTAAGAAAAATAAATCCAAAAAGTAAGTGAATCCTTCGGATTATTATTGAAAAAATACTCAATGTTTGTATGGTCAGGATTAAAGGGAGTAGAAGAAACAAAGCAATCGACATTGCCCCTTTATAGTGGTTCTGCTTCATGAAGGTTTTGCACTTCATGCAGACACCATAGGAATCGCCCAAGTACAGGGAACTCATATATATTGGCTCGGTTTTGGAACAACATAGACCCTGTTCGAAATAGTGTACCCGGTTTCTCGTGCCAAGCACACATGCAGCGCTCGGCTAAGGAATGTGTTCCAAAGACAAAAATATGTTAGGTAAGACATGTAGCAAAGCGAATAGTCCTTGTGTTAATTTAGTTACCCGCTAAGGACCAGTTGTGTTTTATTCACCAAGATACAGTTGCTAAAGGAACCATGTTTATAATCTCAGAACCGATTATGTTATTACAGAATTAAGGAGTACAAGAACGAGAACAGCAACCATTCCCTTTCACTACATTGGCCCCCTAGACATGATTATTCAGGAAATTTGCAAGCTAATTATTCATTGCTTTAAATGCTGCTCTTGGCTACGGACGAGACGACCCCATACCTAAATGCAACACCCATATTTTAAAACCTTTTGAAAAAAGGCTTATTCCCCGTTTCATAATTCGAAAATGAGTTGACTCGAGAGATTTTGACTTCGAAATACCTCGGATCTAATGTGGGTTTGGATCATGTGCCATTCCCATTGGCTTCGCTTTTGAGAAAACAGGCAAATAACAAGTAAACTTTAATATTAGAAACTTAGAATCTGACAATAATAAAAATGAGGGTCGGCAATTCACCCAAATGTATTAATGCCTTAGCCCCCATATATTACTAAAGTTTTTTGTTTTATGAGTGATCATTATTGCACTTCCATCGCGTCACCGTTGTACCCACTTTCCACAGCCTTTCGTGTGGAGTAACCTCCTATGGCGCTTCAGGATGAAGAGTGGAATAGAGTCTTGTGTAGTAGTTTCTTCTTACATGGAATACCTCAGAGAAGGGAACAAGAAATAAACAAAAACACCACAATAGTGTATTACCTTTGAGACAACAATTGCCGTGATGGACAAGATACAAAGAGCATTTATTGGTTAAAATAATTGTAACCTCAATTAATATAAAACATGTATATGGTTAATAAACAATTAATAAACAGTAGACTTTTCTCCTGTTAAACAAGATGATAGTTCTCCTGCTGTATAAGAAATAGGCTTCCAAGCGCTTGTGCTTAAGGAAGCTACGTTGCTCCGCCGTGTGGTAAAACTGAAATCCTACTCACCGTCCATGAGTAGGACATGTACAGTGGTTCGGGGTCTTTGCCAGAGATAGCCGCTCGCCGTGGAGTGCAGGACGTCCGTTTGTGCGGGGAGATCTCCTGCGGTCCTCGTGGTCTGCTGCCAACAGAGTAATTTCCAACCGTCTCCTCCTGCTGACGTCACCGTCTGGTGTGCACAGCTACGGGGTCCCTGGATGGCCAAAAGATCCCTGACGAAGAAACCCAGCATTAGGAGTTTCGAAACGCATAGGAAGGTTTTTGGCCATCCAGGGACCCCGTAGCTGTGCACACCAGACGGTGACGTCAGCAGGAGGAGACGGTTGGAAATTACTCTGTTGGCAGCAGACCACGAGGACCGCAGGAGATCTCCCCCGCACAAACGGACGTCCTGCACTTCACGGCGAGCGGCTATCCCTGGCAAAGACCCCGAACCACTGTACATGTCCTACTCATGGACGGTGAGTAGGATTTCAGTTTTACCACACGGCGGAGCAACGTAGCTTCCTTAAGCACAAGCGCTTGGAAGTCTATTTCTTATACAGCAGGAGAACTATCATCTTGTTTAACAGGAGAAAAGTCTACTGTTTATTAATTGTTTATTAACCATATACATGTTTTATATTAATTGAGGTTACAATTATTTTAACCAATAAATGCTCTTTGTATCTTGTCCATTACGGCAATTGTTGTCTCAAAGATAATACACTATTAGTGGTGTTTTTGTTTATTTCTTGTTCCCTTCTCTGAGGTATTCCATGTAAGAAGAAACTACTACACAAGACTCTATTCCACTCTTCATCCTGAAGCGCCATAGGAGGCTATTCCACACGAATCTTCTCATCTGGTTGGAAGATACCAGATTTACCTCTCAGGCAGCTCAAGGACTACCCCCATCATAAACTGTATCACAGGTTTTGTTTCACTGTTTGCATCACCACATATTGTATAATTTTGTTTACACTAGCGCTGTATCTGCACTTATTATTTTACCACAAGGACAGAGAGACACACACAGCCCCGATCCAGGCAAGGACACGCGCCCGTCAGTGGCGGGATTCAAATTTTTTAGCAACAGGTTCTCTCTCACCAGGGGGAGGGGGGAGAGAGAGAGCCAGGAGGGGGAGGGAAATGGGGGGGAGGGGGAGGGAGATGGTGGAGAGGGAGGGAGATGGGGGGGAAGGGCGACTGGGGAGATGTTTTGTTTGTTTTATATTTATGTTTTCTTTTAATGTTTTATTCAGTTGAACAGGACTGCAGGGGGGGGGGCAGGCATTTGTTGTAGGAGGTTTAGGTCCTTTACCATAACATTACACCCAATCCTCTAGTGGTAATAATTTTCCCCACCTACCCCGACTTACCAGTCCTTACAAAGAGGGCAGAAGTTGCTTCTCGCGTTTGTTTGCCAGAGCATTTGCCCTGCTAACTCACACCTGATGTACTTAGCATACCGGGCCCAACTTACCTTAAGTCTGGGGTTTGGCTACCAGTGTGAAGTGCCCATACTTCACACCGATATCTGTACTTAACAATATCCCGGCCACCTAACACCTAGGGTCTCTGAGGCTTTTCAACTCCGGACTTCTCTTGACACTGGGGTACCATCTTTAGCATGGTCCCTTTGAAGTCCAGAATGAAAACCCTCAGCCATCATCCATAACCATATGGCATGTTAATGGATTAATTACCGGTCCGGCAGGAAGGGTTCCTGCCTGTACATTTTAAAAACACCCATTACAATACAGTTTATTTTAAATGTATGTTCTGCTTGTGCTACATTATAAACCTTATATGTATGTTTAGGTTTCTTTTTACCTAGCTCACTCAAAATTAGAGTGCTAGCTCTTTTCTAACGCAAGTTATCCACTAATTGAAAGGACTCTGTGATGTGAGCTGCAGTTTGACCTATACTCGTCTGGGTTTACAACCGGCATTTAAGTTCCGTCCTGTCTTGTTCGGAACCGCAACACGCGCAGCTTACTTCAACTCAAGTGGATAAAAACGGCAGAATTTATTGTATCAGAAGGCACTTCAGCTAAACCGCAGACCACTTATTCAGTTGACTTTGTCGTTTTCACATCTGTGGTCTGAAACTGATACCTATCTTTAATTCAGCTACTTTCTCGCACACGCCTTCTTCCAATCTAGCGCTTGGCCAGCGCTAGAGGCTCCCCTTGTGTCGAAAATACAGTTAGCACATTTTGATTCATTCATTTAACTGCAGCTAGCTGCTAAGCTGCAAAACAGGGACAATAAGGTAGTGTAGGGAAACAGATATTATGGGTATAATACATTTAACCCTTCACTCCCACGGGATTAGGGTTACCAGCCGGCATAATACCTTATTATTGGCCTGTTAACCCTCTCCCGCCACAGCCATGGTCTGTCACTCTGTATCTATCATTGGCAGCCTGAAAAAAAAATACATGCATCCATGAAAAAGACAGTCTGTACATTTACATAGTTACTAGTTGATGAGGTTGAAAAAATACGTAGGTCCATCAAGTTCAACCTATGCAATTTAGACAACAGATACTTTATCCTATATCTATACTTACTATTGATCCAGAGGAAGGCAAACAAAAACCCTCTTAAGGGGAAAATGAATACTCCTGACTCCAAGAATTGGCAATCGATTTCCCTGGATCAACATCCTTCCCATGTATACTTATATGCTATATCCCTGTATACCTTTCCCATCTAAAATATGTGCAACCTTTTTTTGAACAAATCTATTGTATCTTGCCATCACAGTCTCATGGGTAATGAATTCCACATTTTACTGCCCTTACGGTAAGAACCCTTTCCTTTGTTGCTGGTGAAATTTCCTTTCCTTCAACCTTAAAGATGGCCCCAGTCCTTTGTACTGCTCTGGGATGAATAGTTCTTTTGAAGCTCCTTGTATTGTCCCCGAATATATTGTATATAGTTATCATTCCCCTCTTAGATGCCTCTTTTCTAATGGTAAAATAATCTAATTTAGCTAGCCTCTCCTCATAAGTTAGATTGTCCATCCTCTTTATTAATTTGGTGGCTCTTCTCTGCACTCACTCTAGTTCCATAATGTCTTTTCTTAGGATTGGTGCCCACAATTGTACTCCATATTCAAGTGTGTGGTCTACTAATGCTTTATTAAAGGGGCATAATTTGTTTACACCTACCCCCTTCCATCCATTGCCTGTTTGATGCAAGATAAGATCTATTTGCCTTTGCAGCTACTGCATGACTTTGGGCACTATTGCTAAGCCTGCTGTCTACAAGCACTCCTAAATCCTTTCCATCAAAGATTCCCCCAATATATCTCCATTTAATTTGTATGTCGCCTTTTTATTCTTGCATCCCAATGCATAACATTCCATTTATCTGTATTAAACCTCATCTGCCATTTACTGCCCATGTTTCCAGTCTCTTCAAGTCCTTGTGAAGAGAAATTACATCCTGCTCTGATTCTATTACTGTACCTTACACAATTTTTATCATCAGCAAGATGGGACTTTTCGTGAGTAAACCTCCTATGGCGCTCAGGATGACGGTGGAATAGAGTCTTGTGTAAGTTTCTTCTTACAATGGAATACCTCAGAGAGGGAACAAGAAATAAACAAAAACACCACAATAGTGTATTACCTTTGAGACAACAATTGCCGTGATGACCAGATACAAAAGCATTATTGGTTAAATATTGTAACCTCAATTAATATAAACATGTATAGGTTAATAAACAATTAATAACAGTAGATCTTTCTCCTGTTAAACAAGATGATAGTTCTCCGCGTATAAGAAATAGGCTTCCAAGCGCTTGTGCTTAGGAACTACGTTGCTCCGCCGTGTGGTAAAACTGAAATCCACTCACCGTCCATGAGTAGGACATGTACAGTGGTTCGGGTCTTTGCCAGAATAGCCGCTGCGCCGTGGAGTGCAGGACGTCCGTTTTTGCGGGGAATCTCCTGCGGTCCTCGTGGTCTGCTGCCAACAAGTAATTTCCAACCGTCTCCTCCTGCTGACGTCACCGTCTGGTGTGCACAGCTACGGGGTCCCTGGATGGCCAAAAGATCCCTGACGAAGAAACCCAGCATTAGGAGTTTCGAACGCATAGGAAGGTTTTTGGCCATCCAGGGACCCCAGCTGTGCACCCCAGACGGTGACGTCAGCAGGAGGAGACGGTTGGAAATTACTCTGTTGGCAGCAGACCACGAGGACCCAGGAGATCTCCCCCACAAACGGACGTCCTGCACTCCACGGCGAGCGGCTATCCCTGGCAAAGACCCCGAACCACTGTACTTCCTACTCTGGACGGTGAGTAGGATTTCAGTTTTTACCACACGGCGACAACGCAGCTTCCTTAAGCACACAGCGCTTGGAAGCCTATTTCTTATCAGCAGGGAACTATCATCTTGTTTAACAGGAAAAAGTCTACTGTTTATTAATTTTTTATTACCCATATACTGTTTTATATTAATTGAGGTTACAATTATTTAACCAATAAATGCTCTTTGTATCTTGTCATCACGCAATTGTTGTCTCAAAGGTAATACACTATTGTGGTGTTTTTTGTTATTTCTTGTTCCCTTCTCTGAGGTATTCCATTAAGAAGAAACTACTACACAAACTCTCGAGGATCCAGTTCTGAGACCCTTTACTCCCTATCTCCCCCGTCTCTCACCACCGCTCCACCCTCACATCTCCCCTTCAGACCCTTCACATCTCTCACATCTCCCCCAGGCACCCCTCACAATCTCACCATTTCCCAATTGACCAACTCATATCTCACACGCCTCCACCCCCACACCCACCTCAACCATTCACCGAGCACCCTCACATCTGCATCATTCTCTCCAAGCCCACCCTCATAATCTCTCCCCAGCCCCCATAAACATCTTCACCCAGCCCACCTCACATCTCAGCCCACCCCTCACAATCCCCATCTTCCCAGCCCCCTACACATCTACCCCAGACCCATACCATCTATCCCCGGCCCACACAACATACACCCCAGCACCCCTCACACTCTCTCCCGGCCCTCTCACATATCTTCTCCCACGCCCCATTCCACATGATCTCTCCAGCCCCCTCAAACCTATCTCTCCCAGCACCCCCTCACATATTTCTCCCAGCCCCCTCTCAATCATATCCTACTCCACCAGCCCCGCTCCACAAATCACACACAGCCACCATCACATCTCACCCAACCCCCTCACATCTCACACAAACCCCCCTAACAATCCACCCCAACGCCCCCCTAACATATCTTCCCAGCCCCTCCCTCACCATATCTTCCACCTAGACCCTCATCACATTGATCCTCCAGCACCAATTACAACTCTCCCAAGGACCACCCCAACATATATCTCTCAAGACCCCCCTCACATATCGCTCCCAGCCCCCCTCAACAATATATCTCCCAGCTCCCTTCACCTATCTCTCCAGCTCCACTAACATATTTCTCACACAGCCCCCCATCACTATCTCTCCCAGTACCAATACCTATTCTCCCAGATCCTCATCATATCTCTCCCCCGTGTCTTCTCGGACCTTTTCGGCAGTTAACTGTTGTCAATATAAATTATTATATATGCAGTGCTTATAAAACGCATATATGGTCTTCATTCTCTTGCTTCATTCCAGAGCCCGTTGCATCAATGCGACTTTTTTAGCTTTTTTGGACTGCTACTCTTGGGACGTAGACTGTTCTTACTCGAACATTCCTAGTCTATCGAGCAACATTACTTCAGATCTCGGTCATGACCGCTCTTTCCAATCTTGGGTAGATACCACTTTAAACTAAAAATTATGTCATCAGCTCTCAGGACGGATAAAAGTTAAAGGTCTTCTTGAGGGTTTGATTGTGGAAGTTACTTTTTCCTAAGACGACACGAAAGTATGGATGTAATATATTGCTATAATCGATGAATTCTCGTTCCCCATTTACTTCCCCACATCTTGCCTATGTTGCGCTCCATGATCTATTAATACCCCAATTTCTTTCGACTTCTATTTCTTGGTCACTTCCTGTTTGGCCATTGTTCATCACTTGCATCTTCTTATTTCAACAGTTCTAATGGCAAGTATCACCCATTTTCACCGAAGTCCAGACTGTAACCACGTTATCAGCTTCTCTCCAGTTCCTAGTGGACCTGTCTGCCATTTTTGTGCTTACTACTGTCTCTACACTCACCCCTTGCCGGCGTTTCATCTGTTGATCTCATCCATGCAATCGTAAGATCGTTCATATTTGTAAATCGTAGCTGGAGAAACACTCTACATCCGCGCGGCTCTGCGTATCTCGCGTGTGCTAAGTGGAACCACCATTCTCTCTCCATTCGTTAGCTGAGCTCATGCAGCAATGATCTCCCTACAATTTGCCTGTATTATTAATCCAGGCGTGTCTCTAGAGTGGCGATTGTGCGTGCCACGGTAAGTCCATCTTTCAATTTGATTATTGTAATTTTTTCGATTTCTCTTCGTTTGTCTATGAGAGCATTTCCCATCTCCCTCTTTATCGCCTTGCCCAGAAACCATACGATTCTCTTCTTAAAGGGTCTGGCACACAATTAGCCCGTCTCCCACAAGAGACGTCGATCATCTTATAAGTCTTACTTCTGCAGAGACTTAGAAACTTCAAATTCTGTTCTATCCTTCCTTCCTTCTCCTGGCTAGCTCTCCCGTAATTCTTTCTTCTTTCTACCCCGTCGTCTCCTCATTTTTTCTACCTCTTTCTCCCTTGACAACTTCCTTTCCACCTCTTTCCCCCCCTTAGCTCTACCCTAACCCATTATCTCTCCTCAGCATAACCTCGACATATTACACCAGTACATCCCTCAAATCTTCCCAGCCCCCCTCACATCTCTCCCAGCCCCCCTCACACGCATCCTCTACAGACACCCTAATACATATATCTCACAGCCCACATGCATATCTTCCTCATAGCCACTCACATCTAACCCAGTACCCTTTAAATCTCACCCAGCCTATCCCATCACTATCCGCACCCAGCCCCCACCTCACACTCACCCAGCCCAACTACATCTCTCACAGTCTCATCCCCCCTAATGCCTACCTGGGTGGCAAACAGGACACTGGAGAGCTCCCCGGTAGTATGAATCTCTTGAATCAGTTTACGCAGGAGTGAGGATTTTTGCGCTCCTATCATAATAGGAGACAGGAAGTTCTCGGCGTTGCAGGCTGCTAGACTTGGTGCACCTCCACTGACGTCCTGCTATGACTCCACTCAAGTGATTCTAATACGGCTAAACCTGAAGGCAGGAGACATTCCATCTCCGCCGCTGCCATCTATACCATTCCCCCTGCCCGCTTGTAAGCACCGGGTTTGTTTGTTTTCTCATTTAGTTTTCTTTAAGTTTTCTTATTCTGTTGACCCACCAGCGACTGCCACGGCCGGGAGAGGGATTCGATTTGATGACAGAGCCCACTTCACATCTCTCCCAGCCCCCCCTCACATCTCAGCACCCCCCTCACCTCTGATCCCAGCTCCCCCCTCACATATATTCCACCCCCTCCCAATATCTCCACCAGCACCCTCACCACACTACTTAAATTTCACCCACTAAGACCCTTCACATCCTCACATTTACCCAGATTTTCCCTCACATCTCAATTTCCCCAGGAGACCCCCTCACATCTACATTTGCCCCAGGACCCCTCAAATCTTCCACATTTTCCCCCAGCACCACAAAACTCTATATCTCATATCTGCCTCACCGATCCCATCCACCACATCCATCCACCACGATTAACCCTCACATCTCATCATCTTCCAAAACCCCTTCACATTCTCCCACCGCCCCCCCCTCACAATCGCATCTATCTACTACCAGCCCACCATCACATTCTCACCGACAGCCCCCCTCTGAACATCGCACCCAGCACCACCTTAACCAGTCTCCCCAGCCCCTCACATTCTCTCTCAGCCCTCATCACATCTCTCCAAGCCCCCCTCACATCTCGTCCCCCCAGCCCCCCAACATATCTTCTCCCAGCCACCTCCTTGCATATTCTCTCCCAGCCACCCCCTCAAAAAAATTAAACATATCCTCTCCCCACTCCCCTCACAGATCTCTCCACAGGCCTCACCTCACCATATCTCTCCAGCACCTCAATATTCACCCAGACGCCCCCTCACATCTTTATTACCCCAGCCGCCACTCACAATCGCACCCCAGCCTGCCTTTCATCAATCCAAGCCATCACAACTCACCGATCTCTCCCAAGCCCCACGTCAAATCCCCTCAATATCCTCCCAGCCCACCTAACATATCTCCCAGCCCACCTCACATCTCACCCAGCCCCCCCCACATTCACCCAAGCACCTCTCACAGTCATCCCATCACAACTCATGCCCTAACATGGGTGGAAAAGGGCATCGGTTGGAGGGCGAACCCGGTAGTAGACTCATTCGAATCATACTCAATGAGTGAGGAGCGCTCTATCAGTAGCAGAGGACCATGGAAAGTTATGTGGTAGGTGTCTAGATTGGGCAACCCTCACTGCCGTCCTGCTATGCTCTCACTAAAGTGGTCTCTCAATACGGCTAATACTTGGAATTCGCGCTAGCACAATTCCATCTCTCGCTGCTGCCAGATACCATACTTCCCCTGACCGTTGTTAAGAATTTTCCCCCCGGTTTTTGTTTGTTTAATTTATGTTTTCTTTTAAGGTTTTTACCTTTCTGTCCCGACACAGGATCTGTCACCGGTGGGGGTAGAGAAGAGTACAGAGACCACTTCACATCTCTGCCCCAGCCCACCCATATACATCTAAGCACCCCGGCACATCTATCCCTTTTTTCAGCCACGCAATATTATTCAACCCCCTCACCCATCTCCCCCAGACCTACACATCTAACAATTTCCCACCAGACCCCTAATCATCCTCCACATGTCCCCCAGATTTTCCCCCTCACATCTCACCATTTTCCCCCAAGACCACCTTAACCATCTAATTGGCCAAGTGGACCCACCTAACACCTCTAACTAATTTTCCCCCAGACAAAACTCATATCTAACATCTGCCCCAGATGCCCCGAACATCTCCCCAGAACCATCACAGTCTCACATCTTCTCCAAAACACCCACTGTCACATCTCTCCAAGCCCCCATCACATCCGCACAGTTCTCTCCCAGCCCCCCCTCTTTCAAATTATCAACACGAGGAAGCCTCCACCAATCCTCACATCTGCCACCAAGCCCCCCCAATAACACATCTAACCCAGCCCCCCCTAACATCTCTTCTTCAGCCCTCTCACATCCTCCCAGCAACCCCTCACATCTCTCCAGCCCCCACACCATATCTCTCACAGCCCCCCTGCAATCTCTATTCCAGATCCACCTCACCATATCTCTCACAAGCTCCCCTATCATATCTTCCCAGCCCCACCTTCACATATCCTCTCCCCCCAGCAACTACACTCTCACCAGACCGCCTCACACTTCACAACCCAGCCGCACCTGCACATCTCAATTCCCAGCATTGCTCATTTATTATCACTCCAGCCTCACTCACATCTCTCTCCCTACTTCCCCCCTCAAATAATCTCCACCCAGCCCCCCACCTCAACATATACTCCCAGTCCCAAACTCAACATCTCACCCATGCACCCCCCTCACTATCTCACCCCAGCCCCCCTCCAGTCCTCCCTCCCCATCATGCCTACCGCGGTCGGAAAACAGGAACCGGGGAGGGTTCTCCCCCCCCGTTTGTAGTAGAATCCTTTTGAATCAATCTCATGAGTGAGGAGAGCTCTATAGTAGCATGGAGACAGGAAGTTCTGGGTCAAGGGATGTAGATGGCTTCTTGAACCCTCCCCCTGACAGTCCTCGCTATGTACTTCCTCACTCAAGTGATTCTACTACGGCCATAACTACTTGCAATGTCCACGACACGTTAATTATTTTCCATCGTACGACAGCTCCGCACCCTCTAATCCTTTTTTTTTATATTTTATCTCACAGCTCCCCCTGCCCCGCGTCCGTTACGTTCACCCCCGGTTTCCCGGCCAACCCACCCTCATCAATCCCTGATAATCCACAAAGAATCAGGTTCGGTCTGGCCTCAATTTCTCCCTACTATCACGACCAACTTTCCCTTTTAGTAGCCAATCCGCCACCACCCGCACCCCCACTGCTCCATCTTGTCCAAGATTATTCCGCTGAAACAGCCGAGGGAAACTTTTAGGCATGTCCATATTGTGAGGTGTGTAGTGACGTGAAAGCTCCCAAAATATTTGCGTGGACCTACATAATCGCGGAGGAAGGAGAAGTAGTTTTTGTCTGTGTAAGTGGATGCCGTTGTGAGACTCTTCGATGCTTCTGACTTATACAACAACACAAACAGACGGAATCCCCCCCAAACTTAAACATTATAGTAGTTATATATGGATATAGTATATATTTATATTATATATATATAGATATATCATATTCATATTTATTTATATATAGCGACTTTTCGAGAAAAGTTACAAGAGAGTGCCAAGCTCCCATAGTGTAAATCAGTGATTTAATCAATAATATAAGATAAGTAAGATATCTACTGATTACACAATGGGAAGTCCCTGCGGTCTCCTCTGCCTCTCTTTTCTTTTTCTATAGGTTTTCACTGTTGGCAACTGGTGATTCCTTTTGACGAGCAAGGTGGATCCATGATCACTCATTTCTTCATTCAAATGGACTCTTTATTGCGACTCCCCTCGCTATAAGGGTTGGAAACTTTTTTCAATTTTTTGTTCTCATTCCACTCTTCATCCTGAAGCGCCATAGGAGGTTACTCCACACGAATCTTCTCATCTGATTGGAAGATACCAGATCTACCTCTCAGGCAGCTCAAGGACTACCCCCATCATAAACTGTATCACAGGTTTTGTTTCACTGTTTGCATCACTACATATTGTATAGTTTTGTATAATTTTGTTTACACTAGCGCTTTATCTGCACTTATCATTTTACCACTTTAAGATGGAGACTTTGCTCTCGATCCCAACTTCAAGGTCATTAATAAACAAGTTAAAAAGCAGGGGTCCCAGTACCGATCCCTGAGGTACTCCACTCACGACTTTAGCCCAACCTGAAAAAGTTCCATTTATGACAACCCTCTGTTGTATGTCCTTTAACCAGTTTTCAACCCAGGTGCATATATTATTACTGAGTCCAATTTTCTTGATTTTGTAAACCAACCTCTTGTGTGATACCGTATGAAAAGCCTTTGCAAAATCTAAGTAGACCACATCAACTGCATTACCCTGTTCTAAATTCCTACTTACCTCCTCAAAGAAACAAATAAGGTTAGTTTGGCAAGATCTATCCTTCATAAATCCACGTTGACTATTACTAATAATTTTGTTTTCCATTAGGTATTCCTGAATATTATCCCATATTAAACCTTCAAGTAGTTTCCCTACTATTGAAGTCAGGCTTACAGGTTTGTAATTTCCCGGTTGTGATCTAGCTCCCTTTTTAAATATAGGCACCACATCTGCTTTACGCCAATCTTGTGGTACTGAGCCTGTGGAAATTGAGTCCTTGAATATTAAATATAATGGTTTGGCTATTACTGAGCTTAACTCCTTGAGAACTCTTGGATGTATGCCATTGGGGCCAGGTGCCTTATTTACTTAATTTTTTTCAAGCCAATTGTTCATTAATATGGAGGTTGTGGCTTCCTCCTGCGGCACTACTATTGAATTTGATTCTTCCCTGGTAAACACAGAGGCAAAGAATTTGATTAATACCTCAGCTTTTTCCTTATCTCCAATAATCTGCCTACCCACCTCACACTGAAAGGGTCCTATATTTTCTTTTCTCATTTTTTTGTTATTAAGGTACTTAAAGAACTTTTTAGGGTTGACCTTACTTTCTATTGCAATCCTTTTTTCATTATCCAGTTTTGCTAATTTAATTGCCCTTTTGCAATTTTTGTTACATTCCTTATAATTCTGATACAATGTCTCTGTCCCTTCTGACTTAAAGAATCTAAACGCCTCCTCTTGTCCATTTCCTTCCCTACCTGTTTATTTTGCCACATTGGTTTTGACTTGTTTCTTTTATACTTATTACCCAAGGGTATACACTGATAAGTGTGCTTTTCTAACAATGTTTTAAATACTGCCCATTTATCTTCTACATTTTCCCTTGCAAAAACATCATCCCATTGTATTCCTACTAGATTAGACCTCAGTTTATTAAAATCTGCCTTTCTAAAGTTTAAGGTCTATGTTGAACCCAAGAAATCATTTGATCATTTATTTCAAATGAGACCATGTTATGATCACTGCTAACAAATATTTAAGTCCTGGAACATTTGGGTATTACTTCTACATTGTTTGATATGACCAAATCCAGTATTGCCCCTCTCCTGGTTGGTTCCTCAATAATTTGGGTCATATAATTGTTTTTAGGCACCCCCAATAACCTGTTTCCTTTTGTTGTAATGCTAATCTCATTGCCCCAGTCTGTGTCTGGATAATTAAAATCCCCCATTATGCAAACATGGCCCAGCTTTGATGCCTTCTCCATTTGCAAAAGTATTTTAGCTTCCTCAATCTCACAGATATTTGGTGGTTTATAGCATATTCCCACAAACATTGTCTTTATACTTTTACCTCCACTGCTAATTTCTATCCACAAATTCTCTACATTTTCATCATTCCCTTCATAAACATCATCCCTTATAATAGGTTTTAAATCCGGTTTAACATATAAACATACTCCTCCTCCCCTTCTATTTGTTCGATCCTTCCGAAAAAGGGAATAACCCTCTAAATTAACTGTCCAGTCATGAGTTTCATCCCACCATGTTTCAGTAATGCCTATGATATCATACTGCTTCCTTGCAGCTATTAAAGCTGCAGTTCAGTCAATATCCTGCATGTGTGTTTTTTTTAATAAATCAGTTCTGTAGTAAGAAAAAAATACTTTTAGCATTTTCTGTTTTAAAAAAACAACTTTGAAAGACCAATTTTCTTGTATTCTATTTTAACAGCCATTTGCTATGGCACAGCCCCTTCATGTCCTGTCACAAGCCCTGGCACACCCCTTTGTCAGCCCGCCCTCCCTCTAGCACTTGACAGTGCAGGAATGCTCATGAATATTCATGAGCTTCCACTAACACACAAGCAGATTATAAACAAATCCCAGGTCTTAATATGTCACCAAATTTCGACCTATCAATACATGGAGAACAAATTGACCTGCAGCTATACTGTTCTTTAGCTAATTAGAGATTGCCCACATGAAACTATTGAAGTAAAAAAATAAATGTAAACAAAAAAAAAAAAAGACTGAACTGCAGCTTTAATTCAAGCTCCCTTGTAGCTATTAATTCTGTAAGGCTTCTTGCATTAGCATGCATGCATTTAAGTTTTTTTTCAGCCTGTACTATTATCTTATCTGCTCCTTCCTTTCTGCGCCCACTTAGTTTAGTGTTTAGAAGTTTTCTAGTATTATCTGTATTTACTATGGGTGTCTCACTGCTTGTCAAACTCGCACTTGCCCCCATTCTACCTCCATACCACCTTGTATCCGCCTCTATTCCATTTAGTTCATTATCTGTTTCATTCCCCTCCCCCTCCATCCTAGTTTAAAATCTGCTCCAACCTTTTTAGCATTTTCCCCCCTAGCACAGAAGATCCCTCTTCATTGAGGTGCAATCCGTCCCTAGAATATAGATGGCACCTCTCAGAAAAGGAGTCACAGTGCTCTAAAAACCCAAACCCCTTCTTCCTGCACTACTTTCTTGCATGCATTAACCTCCCTGATCTCTAGCTGTCTCCCTGCGGTAGCGCATGGCACTGGTAGTATTTCAGAAAATACTACCTTGGAGGTCCTTGCCTTAGATCCCTGTAATCATTTTTTAGGACCCTCCATCTTTCTCTAACTTTGTCATTGGTGCCAACGTGTACCAAGACCGCCGGGTCAATCCCAGCCCCCCCCCCCCCCCCCCCCCCCCTTTAGCCCAACCTGAAAAAGTTCCATTTATGACAACCCTCTGTTGTATGTCCTTTAACCAGTTTTCAACCCAGGTGCATATATTATTACTGAGTCCAATTTTCTTGATTTTGTAAACCAACCTCTTGTGTGATACCGTATGAAAAGCCTTTGCAAAATCTAAGTAGACCACATCAACTGCATTACCCTGTTCTAAATTCCTACTTACCTCCTCAAAGAAACAAATAAGGTTAGTTTGGCAAGATCTATCCTTCATAAATCCACGTTGACTATTACTAATAATTTTGTTTTCCATTAGGTATTCCTGAATATTATCCCATATTAAACCTTCAAGTAGTTTCCCTACTATTGAAGTCAGGCTTACAGGTTTGTAATTTCCCGGTTGTGATCTAGCTCCCTTTTTAAATATAGGCACCACATCTGCTTTACGCCAATCTTGTGGTACTGAGCCTGTGGAAATTGAGTCCTTGAATATTAAATATAATGGTTTGGCTATTACTGAGCTTAACTCCTTGAGAACTCTTGGATGTATGCCATTGGGGCCAGGTGCCTTATTTACTTAATTTTTTTCAAGCCAATTGTTCATTAATATGGAGGTTGTGGCTTCCTCCTGCGGCACTACTATTGAATTTGATTCTTCCCTGGTAAACACAGAGGCAAAGAATTTGATTAATACCTCAGCTTTTTCCTTATCTCCAATAATCTGCCTACCCACCTCACACTGAAAGGGTCCTATATTTTCTTTTCTCATTTTTTTGTTATTAAGGTACTTAAAGAACTTTTTAGGGTTGACCTTACTTTCTATTGCAATCCTTTTTTCATTATCCAGTTTTGCTAATTTAATTGCCCTTTTGCAATTTTTGTTACATTCCTTATAATTCTGATACAATGTCTCTGTCCCTTCTGACTTAAAGAATCTAAACGCCTCCTCTTGTCCATTTCCTTCCCTACCTGTTTATTTTGCCACATTGGTTTTGACTTGTTTCTTTTATACTTATTACCCAAGGGTATACACTGATAAGTGTGCTTTTCTAACAATGTTTTAAATACTGCCCATTTATCTTCTACATTTTCCCTTGCAAAAACATCATCCCATTGTATTCCTACTAGATTAGACCTCAGTTTATTAAAATCTGCCTTTCTAAAGTTTAAGGTCTATGTTGAACCCAAGAAATCATTTGATCATTTATTTCAAATGAGACCATGTTATGATCACTGCTAACAAATATTTAAGTCCTGGAACATTTGGGTATTACTTCTACATTGTTTGATATGACCAAATCCAGTATTGCCCCTCTCCTGGTTGGTTCCTCAATAATTTGGGTCATATAATTGTTTTTAGGCACCCCCAATAACCTGTTTCCTTTTGTTGTAATGCTAATCTCATTGCCCCAGTCTGTGTCTGGATAATTAAAATCCCCCATTATGCAAACATGGCCCAGCTTTGATGCCTTCTCCATTTGCAAAAGTATTTTAGCTTCCTCAATCTCACAGATATTTGGTGGTTTATAGCATATTCCCACAAACATTGTCTTTATACTTTTACCTCCACTGCTAATTTCTATCCACAAATTCTCTACATTTTCATCATTCCCTTCATAAACATCATCCCTTATAATAGGTTTTAAATCCGGTTTAACATATAAACATACTCCTCCTCCCCTTCTATTTGTTCGATCCTTCCGAAAAAGGGAATAACCCTCTAAATTAACTGTCCAGTCATGAGTTTCATCCCACCATGTTTCAGTAATGCCTATGATATCATACTGCTTCCTTGCAGCTATTAAAGCTGCAGTTCAGTCAATATCCTGCATGTGTGTTTTTTTTAATAAATCAGTTCTGTAGTAAGAAAAAAATACTTTTAGCATTTTCTGTTTTAAAAAAACAACTTTGAAAGACCAATTTTCTTGTATTCTATTTTAACAGCCATTTGCTATGGCACAGCCCCTTCATGTCCTGTCACAAGCCCTGGCACACCCCTTTGTCAGCCCGCCCTCCCTCTAGCACTTGACAGTGCAGGAATGCTCATGAATATTCATGAGCTTCCACTAACACACAAGCAGATTATAAACAAATCCCAGGTCTTAATATGTCACCAAATTTCGACCTATCAATACATGGAGAACAAATTGACCTGCAGCTATACTGTTCTTTAGCTAATTAGAGATTGCCCACATGAAACTATTGAAGTAAAAAAATAAATGTAAACAAAAAAAAAAAAAAGACTGAACTGCAGCTTTAATTCAAGCTCCCTTGTAGCTATTAATTCTGTAAGGCTTCTTGCATTAGCATGCATGCATTTAAGTTTTTTTTCAGCCTGTACTATTATCTTATCTGCTCCTTCCTTTCTGCGCCCACTTAGTTTAGTGTTTAGAAGTTTTCTAGTATTATCTGTATTTACTATGGGTGTCTCACTGCTTGTCAAACTCGCACTTGCCCCCATTCTACCTCCATACCACCTTGTATCCGCCTCTATTCCATTTAGTTCATTATCTGTTTCATTCCCCTCCCCCTCCATCCTAGTTTAAAATCTGCTCCAACCTTTTTAGCATTTTCCCCCCTAGCACAGAAGATCCCTCTTCATTGAGGTGCAATCCGTCCCTAGAATATAGATGGCACCTCTCAGAAAAGGAGTCACAGTGCTCTAAAAACCCAAACCCCTTCTTCCTGCACTACTTTCTTGCATGCATTAACCTCCCTGATCTCTAGCTGTCTCCCTGCGGTAGCGCATGGCACTGGTAGTATTTCAGAAAATACTACCTTGGAGGTCCTTGCCTTAGATCCCTGTAATCATTTTTTAGGACCCTCCATCTTTCTCTAACTTTGTCATTGGTGCCAACGTGTACCAAGACCGCCGGGTCAATCCCCCCCCCCCCCCCCCCCCAACAATCTGTCTACCCGATCCGCAATATGCCGAACCCGAGAACCCGGGAGACAACAAACTGTTCGGTTCATGCGGTCACGTCAATAGATTACCCTATCTACCTTCCTAATAATGGAGTCCCCTACCACCACAATCTTTCTTTGTATCTGAGCATCCTGAGTCCCCACTGTGCTGGAGGAACTATTCCACTGGCTGCTAGAGGAATTAGTCTCCTCCAGCCTTGCCATTTCTGCCCCGACATTCCCAATATCTTCACTCAACACGGCAAATCTATTGGGATGTGTCAGCTCAGAAACGACCTGCTTCTCCCTATTGCCCCTGCTTCCCCTTCTAACTGTCACCCAGCTGCCTACCTGCTCCTCACTAATAGCAACCAAGCTACCTAGCTGCTCCTCACTAACAGCGCCACCATCTGCACCACTAGTCGAAGCAAGGGCCTGCTCAGTGAGCTTTAAACCCCTTTCAAGATTGCCAATGTCCCTCAATATTGCAAGTTGCCTCTTCAGATCAGCAATCTCTGATTCTAAAGAGACCACCCGCTCACACCTCTCACAGCGGTATGCTCCTTGGAACAGCTGCTCCAAGTGCACATACATGTGGAAAGATGTGCATTGAGTGGCATTTTCAATCCTGCTCATTCTAGCAACTATGAAGTTTATAAGTACTAACAGTAAACTGTATTTCAATATACTAAACCTAGTTTAACCGCTTCCTTGTTCAAACTGCTTCTGGTTCTAACTGCACACACTTTAAACAACCAACACTTCAAATCAACCACACAGATCAGTCAGTACACGCAAGCTCAGGATTAAGAAAAATTAATAAAAATGCCAATACAGTACTGTAACAGGGGACTTATCCCTGTTCACAAAGGTGCCTCTAATCCAGCAGTGTGGTGGTTAACTGCTGGTAGCAAATTAACTAGCACCACCTGCCGGAGTACAGGTAGTAGAAAAAGCCTGTCTTTGAGACAGGAAGTGACTCCTCCTTTGCTCATGTGTGAGCTGACCTTTGGAGACAGAGCAGAGGTTCTTGAGTCCCAGGAGAGACTGACCAAAAGAAACCCAGATCTCTGGAACTGACCGGTCTTAAGCTCTGCACCGCAGAGCTGATTTTCAAGACACAGGGAAAACTACACCTGAAGCTGAACCAGGAAGTGACAAGATTTTCCCTCCAAGAAACAGATAAGACTTTATTCTTAAGAGACTGCTTATATCTGCTTATTGCATGTTATATGTTTTGGGGCTGCAAGAACCTGCTTGACTAAGGGTGATGTGAATTATTGCATAGGATTTCACTAGAAATACTCCCAAGTGATTAGAAGCTTTGTTCCCCCCCCCCCCCCCCCCCCCTTGTTTGGATGAATTTCCTGATGAAAAGGAAAAGGCACAATAAAGCCTTATTATAATTTCAAATTATAAACGACTCCAAGTGTGTACCTCTGTAAACGTCCGTCCACAAGTACCAACCTAAAAAAATGTCTGCAAATTAAAAAAAAAACAAGTACCAAACAAAAGACCTTTACATTGGAATACAAAAGTTACAGTATGCCAATGCAAATGTCAACCTAAAAAACAGCCTGAAAAAAATAAATAAAATAAAAACACCAAACAAGACCTTTACATTGGAATACAATTTTTTTTCTGCTGAAAAAAAAAATCTATTCTTTCATTCAATTAAAATCATAAAAATTCAAATACAATTTCAGTGACAAAACGCAAAGAAGTTTCACAACGCGCGTGCTCAACACACAAATCAGGGGAAATTATGTGACATTATGGCAGGAATGTTTGTTCCTATTTTAGTTAATCAGCCCAGTTAGACTATTGTAAGCTGTGTATTTACCCCTTTGTAGACGTCCGTGATCAGATCATCATGGGATTCCAATGGCTAGCTAGCCCCTTGAGCCACTAAAGGGTTAATAGATCACAAAGAACAACAAAAGTTATTTGATTAAAGTTCTGATCTACTATTGTATGTGCTCACTTTGTAATAAGTCATACCTACAGAACAGAACAATATATGCAGAACATTGATACAGGGAGAAATGTGATTTCCATTACTGGAATGAGGGGGAAATATTTATTTCCACTTATGGGACATAATTGTAACATGATTCATTGGGTTGTTTCTTTTTCTTCCTCTGGGTGAATATAAAAATAACTAATATAACAATGTAACTTTAATTATATTCAGTATCTTGCACAAGTAGAATTTTATAAAGGTTGAACTCAATTAACATGTCTTCCTCATCCAGATGTACTTTGTTGCATTGCAATGTTACATTAATAAATTTTCTCACCATAGATGTATCTTCAGCACATGACTGATCTGTGAACAAGAAGCAATGTAAGAAATGTCCCAAACATCATAAATTACATGTGGTGTTAATGGAAATATGTTCTAAGGACTTCAACATTGCACAAGCCTGTATGAGAATTGGAACAAGATTACAAGAAACTCGGCAGAACATTCCTATACATCAACAGCATTTCACTAAACATACAGACTCCACAATACCAGAAAAAACGAGACAGTTTAAAGAGCAGAGACATGAAAACCTACAGTGGTAAATACGGTAATGTTATACAGCAAATAATCCACACAGGGGTGACACCCTATAACTGCTCTGAATGTGGGAAAAGCTTCAGTAGGGAATCAAATCTTTTTACGCATCAAAGAGTCCATACAGGGGTGAGACCCTATAACTGCTCTGAATGTGGGAAAAGCTTCAGTAGGAAATCAAATCTTGTTACGCATCAAAGAGTCCATACAGGAGTGAGACCCTATAACTGCTCTGAATGTGAGAAAAGCTTCATTGATAAATCACATCTATTTACACACCACAGAATGCACACAGGGGAGACACCCTATAACTGCTCTGAATGTGGGAAAAGCTTCTGTCAGAAATCACATCTTGTTACACACCAAAAAATCCACACAGGGGTGAAGCCTTATAACTGTTCTGAATGTGGGAAAAGCTTCATTCAGAAATCGGATCTTGTTACTCACGAAAGAATCCACACAGGGGTGAAGCCGTATAAATGCTCTGAATGTGGGAAAAACTTCAGTCATAAATCAAGTCTTGTTACACACCAAATAATCCACACAGGGGTAAGACCCTATAACTGCTCCGAATGTGGGAAAAACTTCAGTCATAAATCAAGTCTTGTTACACACCAAATAATCCACACAGGGGTAAGACCCTATAACTGCTCTGAATGTGGAAAAAGCTTTAGTAAGAAATCAAATCTTCTTACACACCAAAGAATCCACACAGCGCTGAGACCCTATAACTGCTCTGAATGCGGGAAAAGCTTCAGTGATAAATCACATCTTGTTACACATCAAAGAATCCACACAGGGGTGAGACCCTATAACTGCTCTGAATGTGGGAAAAGCTTCAGTGATAAATCAAGTTTTGTTACACACCAAATAATCCACACAGAGTTGAGACCCTATAACTGCTCTGAATGTGGGAAAAGCTTCAGGCGGAAATCTAATCTTGTTTCCCACGAAAGAATCCATACTGGGGTGAAGCCTTATAAATGCTCTGAATGTGAGAAAAGCTTCAGTAAGAAATCATATCTTTTCAAACACAAGGTAATTCACTTAGTGAAATCTCCCTCTAACTATTAATGTAAAAATATACAAAATACATTTAAAAACACAAAATAAATAGGAAAAAATATATATAGCAGTCCAGAAAACCAGGCAATCACATGTGTAGATACAGGTAGTAGTAGTTTGCAAACTGTCCAGGTGTCAGCAAGACAACACATCTGATAGAAGAAAACAGGACAGGCACTCCAAAATTCAAAGGTGAAATGTTTTGGCTCCCAATGGAGGCTTTATCAAGAGCACCAACAGTGACACAGCAGTGAACATATTTATAACCTGAAGTGACCCCTAGAAAACCAGCGTAAAGGACAGACGCACTTGTACTGTACAACAACGCATGTTGTTTACCTCATTAGATGCCTGTGTGGGCTCTACTATATAGGCAAGACACAGGCAGTTCAAACAGAGGATGGCGATGCACAGATTGAGCATCAGTGCTGCCCCTTGGATAGGGAAATCCAACTGTTAATCTAACATTGTTGAAATGAATTTACTGATGAAATGGACTGTGGGGGTCTCTGGAGACAATATTGTTTGTGGTGTGCAACATCTATTTCGTCTCCATTTTGTCTGTCTTTGTCTTCACAAGTCTCTGTCTTATGTTTCATGCTGTGTTCCTGCAATCATTCGTGTGTGAAAAATGTGTATCTTGGTAGTGTATCATTTTGGCTTCCAGAAAACAAGGCCAAGCGGCCTATGGCTCAATACCCAGAAATGAGTGAGAATCATATATTCAACAAGTGACAGAGAAGCCCAATGCTACATCCAATATGACAAAAATACACAGTAAAATACTTATATATTCTCTAGAAAAAGGGTCATTTAGTTTTACCCTTTGGCCAAAGCATTGTCAAGGCAGACCTAGTTTGCAGGTCCTAACACTCTCATCATATATTCTACAGTTATTCAGACTTAGAGATAAAAATGTGTCCTAGCAGACCTTCTTCATTGTATTAAAGATGTTTTTACTTATTTTGTGACCTTTATAATGCTTGGCTTAGAATAGGGAGGAGATATTGTATTCTACCTAGCAACTTGTTTTAGACAAACTCATGTATAAAAAGGCTGCAAGGGCTCCTCCCCTTGCAGAGTCTCTTGAGACTCCTGTAGGATCATTCAGAATATTACAATAAACAAATTCATTATCCACGACGCGTGTTTGCTCTTATCTTCGTGCATTTGAAAACAACAGTTTTGGCGATGAGGATTGGATTCCAATATCTCAGACACTTGGATTAAAGGAGACGGAGCGGCTGGTACACAACAATGGCTATCATTTGACAAGGTAGGCGACTTTTGAAATGTCTTTAGTTTAAAAAGTGTTTCATGAGGTTTTGATGTCTCTTTGTAGTCTAGTCTGGGTGACGGAATTCTGATGAGTGGTTTTTGTAACAATGAATTGCTAAAAAGACATTCTTCGTGAGGATAACTATAGTTATTATTAGTCCTGTGTGGGAAAGAGATTTAAAAATAAAGTAACAGAAGTCAGATTTAATTTTGATCTAATGGAATTTGATCCTAAAACTGAGAATGAGATTGATAAAAGTGAAATGTTCTAAATTGTCTAGGGACATGTCAGATTCAATTTCCCAAATATCAGGACATATTGTCTCAGGGACAAGGTGAAGTAAAAGATTGAGAAACAAGAATTTTGCCACCGAAAATTAAAATTGGATGATCTAACCTAATACCTTATCCTAATAATCTGTTTGTTGAAAATGATTCCTGTGCACACGAAAACCTTTTATAAGGATGTTGATGCCAACACATGTGCTGGCATCAAGCCACCATAATCAGAGGTGGTTAAGAAGTATACCACAGGGCCAATTCTTACGAATTAAAAGAAATTGTTCCCAAAAAGATGTATATAAAGAGCAGGTGGAAGATATGAAAGAAAAATGTATCGAAAGAGATTACAAAAAAAAAGACATTGAGAAAGCGGCAACCTATGTCAATAAAATTGATAGAAAAACCCTTGTGGGTATGAACAAAAAGATACAAAGTGTAACATCAGAGAGAGAACAGTTCATCCCATTCATCACTCAGTTTAACGACATGGCCCTGAAAATTAACAAAATTCTGAATAAGCACTGGGGGATCTTACAAAGGATAAGAAGTTACAATCCATTTTTACCCTGTGTACCCCAAACTGTTTATAAAAGGGCTCAGAATTTAAAGTTATCAGTGTCCCTAAACATAAGGAAGTCATGTGACTTAAAGACCTCAAGGGATATTTTACCTGTAATAATACTGACAACAATGAAACAGTTCTTCCATTGAGAGAGGTAGGTGCAGTTACTGAAGATGGAGCACCGAGAGTGATTTATGCTTCTTGGACACCATCTGAGTTGATGTGGTTAAGGCAGCAGTTCCCAAAAGTTTCTGATGATCCTGTGGGTTTTAATGAGGTTTTGGATGGTATCATGATAGCCTACAATCCGACTGGGAGATGCAAGACATTTGTTTTGAGTACTTATGACATCTACTGACCGAACTAAATTTATCACTGCCTATAATGCTAGACAGATATAGGGGTACAAGCAGGTGGTACGCATCCATGGGAGACTGTGGAAGAAACAAGAGTTTTAGGGGATTTGGGAACATGGTATGCTAATGTTCAAATTTTCATTGTTGGGGCATTTACATTGACAATTGACTGGACAAAAATGAACACAATAAAACAAAATAAGAAAAAAACAGTAAGTGAATTTTCTGATTATTTATTGAAAATTATCAATGTGTATGGAAGAATTAAAGGAGTAGAAACAAACGCAAGACCGCTTATAGTGGCTGCTTTTATGAAAGGTTTACATGCAGAAATAGGAATGCAAGTACAGACTATATATATTGGCTGGAAACATAAGACCCTTGCTGAAATCGTGACGGTTGCAGCACACATGCAGCGCTGTAAGGAAGCAAAAGAAAAAAATCAGGAAGACATGTTAGCAAAGGAAAGTGTTAAATTAGTACACGCTAAGACAGTGTTTTATTCACAAGATACAGTTGCTAAAGGACCTATGTTATAATCTCAGAATAGATTAAATAATAAGAGTCCAAGAAAGAGGACAGAATGTTATACATGTAGAAAATCAGGACACTTTGCCAGAAATTGCAAAGCTCCTTGGAGAGAGAACCAAAGAAATAACCAGAAAGGCCGTTATCAGAAAATGGAGAGAGAGACTTTTGAAATAGGACTCAATTTTGTTACAGGCATTGGCTGGAAAAAGGCCATAAAGTAAATAAATAGAAATTATAATTTGCCAATCCAAAAATTAGGTTCGCAACCCAAATTCCTAATGCCAGATTAACCAAGTATGAGTGCATACTGACTGGCACTGACAATGCCACAGTCAATCGGTGCCCCTCATTATTCTCAACCTGAGTGAATCCTACCTGTGTGTAAGTTTTGTGCGAGAGTTGAATAATGGGAAAGCCGGTATATTATATGTATAAAAAACTTACTATCCAGAAAACTTGCAAGTTCTTACAAAAATAGGAATATAATCAATTGCTCGCAATTAAGTTTAATTTTAAAGGTGCACACACCCACTACAACACGAACTAATCAACACTGGGCAAAGGAGAGTTTGGGTGTTCGTGGACAGCGAGGAGGATAAAGAAAGGGCAAATTCTGGAAGAACATTTGATCTTTACCATTTTTGTAATCAGCCCGGTCACTGGAAAAATAAGGATATTTATCGTACTGGCCAGGCGATTTGTTTCCTTAACCAGAATGACATTCTTTCCCCCTCAATTTTTACAGACCGAATCAGGTGAACACTTTACACAAGAATAACGTGCAGAACACATTCCAGACATGAAAGTTAATTAAATGTGAAAAGGAAAATGAAGCGCAAATAATATCACAACAGATCAAAGGTAACACAGATGATATACTATCCTTAATGAGTGCAGCTCCTGACGTAGAATTCAAACCAAATTCAATCAGCAAACGAAGGAGAAACAGGTGCGCAAATCACATCAGGACATGTAAAAGAAAGTAAAAACACAAAATAGTGCAATATTGTCTACTTCAGCAAATTAGCTTCAATGCTGAAAGTTCTATAAAATTTGCACTCACGTGTTTAACGTGAAATGAAAGCGTTGTGGTTATTCAATGTTACCAACTTATGTCTCCAGACAGGTACTCCAGATCCACATAGAGAGGGGGAAATTCCATATACAAAACGGGAAAAGCAAAATAGTATAGTACTGTTTTTAATGTTAAAAACACAAAGTATTCCACTTACATAAGTGCCTTTGTTTGAGAGCATTCAGACCACACTGGGTCATAGGGTCAGACAAAATATTCACAGCAACAGCATCTGTTCCACGGCCGTCACAGCAAGTACTGGGCTGATTAAAGTTGTCCTCCACTCTAGATGTCATCAACAAGGGCTCCTTTAGTGGTCACTGATATCACCCCTGAAATCTAATGAAAGTTAATTAGTAGCTTCAAATTAAGTTTTAAATGCAGGTTAGTTATAATATGGGAAAAGAGAAGGACATTTTAATTAACTCAGTTTACAGGATCAAACGTTTTTTTCTTATTTATTAGAATAGGTGAGAAATATTAGTTTTTCTTGTTATTTTTGTGAAAGTTGGTTAACAGGGAAGGGATAAGGGGAATGGAAGGAGTGCGCTAGATAGTTAATTAAGGGTGTATACAAAAAACACAATGGTGTCAAGGGAATTACACAACAATCTATATAGGAACAAGCTCAAACTAGCTTTTGGGTGTACTATAGAATAATGACATGAACCATAAACCTCATGAGAAGTGTAGTGCATACCTGGACCTGAGCTGACCTGGTCACAACGGTAGTATAAGGCAAAAAAGGGTGACAATTGATACGTTTTACACAGATCAGTGTATGTATGAGCGAAGCGAAAGTCCATGACCCAGGGAGGAAAATCAGCAACATCCCTTGAGATGCAAGAGATAATACTCTTCAAAATTAAAGTTCAAGTCCAAATAGAATATACTGCTGTCTACGAGCTGCCCCCAAAACCATGGATCACCAATCCTGAATGCAGACAACGAGAAAAACACAAAAAAACAGGCGCTATAGCAAGTAAAGATGTTGTATTGGACTAGAACAAAACAAATGGATAAATAATTATGAATTCACTGCATGAAAGACAAGAAGAAACGAATAAATTAACCAAAAACTATTGCCTGTGTGAGTGGTAGGTGCTTGCTGCCTGTAACAGGGGAGTTATCCCTATTCAGGTAATGTGCCTCTAATCCAGCAGTGTGGTGGTTAACTGCTGGTAGTCAATTAACAAACACCACCTGCCTGATTAGATGGCTTAGAAAAGCCCATCTTTTGAGACAGGAAGAGAGACTCCTTAGCTCACGTGTGAGCTGAACAAGGAAACAGAGCAGAGGTTCTTGAGTCTCCCAGGAGAGACTGACCAAGAGAACACAGATCTCTGGAGCTGAAAAATAAGACTTCTAAACCTGGAAGCTGATAATCCGGAGAAAAGGCAGCAACCCCGGAAACAGATAAGACTTTATTTTCCATTGACTGTTGTCTATATATATATATATCTATATGACTTGGGCTGATGAATAGCCTGGGTAGCCACCCAGTTAAAAGGGGCTGGAATAGAAGGATACATATATGCCAAAGTGGAGCAAGTTTTATTGGGCTCACTATTTCTCTTCTGTTGATTTTTGCTGTGTTTAAAGCGACAGGCACAATAAAGCCTTGTTTTACTTTCACCTTAAAACAGTCTCCATTATGTACCTCTGCACATGTCCTCCTACATATGGTGTCAGAAATTTGGGATGAGAGGTGGCCTTTGAAGTTTAAAGGGCCGGAGATTGCCTGTGGAATTTTTTTTTGTGCTTTTGCCTGCATACAGTCTTGCAAACAAACTCAACAAAAACAAAGATTCACCTGCAGCAGAGATCAGAATTAAAGGGGCTTTGCCTTTCAGCAGTAGTCAGGGTTCAAGAAGTGAGTTAGCGCTCCAGAGGAGCTAGGCTTTATTGTTTTCGTTTAAAAAAAATAAAAAAAAATTCTGCCTGTGTATCTTGGGAGAGTGAATGCCATAATACCCAAAGATGAGACTGAAAATTACTGAACTCAAGCAGAAAACGAAATTCTGTTGCTGAAGCGGAGGATTACACCTAGCAAGTAAATGGTGTAAAGCAAATAGACGTTTTTACCTAGCAACTGCACATCTGTATACCTGATGAGAGAAAATGCATGCACAGTACTGCTGATATTGTAAAACTTACCCAAGAAAGAAAAAGTCTACAGAGATGCCTGTGAGAGCTATGACCTCTACAAGCAAAATATGCCCACCTGTAGGACTACCACAATTAGGGGTTCTAGCAAATACAGTGGCAACAGCTGCAATAGCGCCTCCTGAGGTCAGGAAGAAAATGACACCTGATAGCCTAAAAATGGAGGACAAGATGCAGCGTTCCTGTAATGAACCCGACCCCATGGAAGAGTGACCCTTCCAGTCTAATAAGGAGGAAGACATCTCTTACTGGGAACCCGAACCGAGTCACATCCAAAAAACACCCCAAGAATGGTGGGGGTGCCTGAACTCGGCACGAACAGAAAAGACCGCTCTCTATGATGACGAATATGGTCGACAAGAGAAGAGCGGGAGCAGCAGATCACCCAATATTTCTGTCAGCTAAAGCAACTGCAAGAAAAGCCTGGCATATATAATGAAGCTGCTAAAGTATCAAATAAAGAAGGAGACCCCAGTATTCCTGATGGGACAGAGTCATCCAAAACAAAAAGGCGGAAAAAGAAAAGCGGGTCTTCGCTTACCATGGAAGGAACAGACATGTCCGCAGATCCTGTGGTGGAAAAGGGGGACCGAGTTGCCCTGCAGCCTAGAGAAAATTGAGAATTCGTCCCGCGGTTAACCGAATATCCAGAGGGCCCAAGGCAGAAGTCGTGTACCCCAAAGAAGTGTCTGTCCGGTGCCAACAGTGAGGAACCCTCAACCAACCATCCCAGGGAAGTGGAGCCGGAACCAGTGAGTGACGATCCCTTGACCAGCCCTGAAGATGCCCTGAAAAATGCCAGGCATGACAGGGATATGCTCCGTGAACAATTGAAACAACAGAAAGATGATTATGAGGAGCTACTAAAAAATAACGTGAAGCTACAGGAATATGTGCTCGCAATGTACTCTGCAGCCAGGACAGAAATGGACGATCTCAAGACTGAGCTAGATACTGCAGACGCTACTATTTCCGGCATGGATGAAAAGCAAAGCCAATCTGATAAAATGATGACTATGCTGAAGCGGAAGTATGAGGAGGCACTAAAGCAGATGACAGTATTTCAGCAAGAGGTTCACACTCTTCGCGTAGAGCTGAATGCCTCACAACAGGAGGTCAACAATGTCCGGACAGAGGTGGACGTATCTCAGAAAGAGGTTCAGACACTCCGCAGAGCACTGGATGCCTCACATCATGAGACCAACAGCTGCCGCACAGATCTGGAAGTTTCCAGAAAGGAACTACACAGCCTCACTGAGGAGCTGGACATATCTAAAGAAACTATTGTCAATCTTGATACAGATCTCAAAGTCTCTCAGAAGGAGCTTCAGACCCTCAACCTAGAGAAGGAAGTCTCACACCTGGAGACTGTCATTCTCAAAGCAGATGCGTAAATGGAAGGAGGACTGCAAAGAGGCCCTGAATAGTACAGAGACTGAAAAAGGTTGAAAATTCAAGATTAGAAAGAGAAAACTTAAAACTGAAAGAAGAACATTTTCAGTTGACAGACGAAGTCAAAGAAAAGAATGAAAAGCTACACCAAGTCACAGAGATATCTAGAATGAGAGTGGAAGGATGGGCTTTGGCTGTGGTAGGCCCGAGCTTCCCACAAACAGGGGAGGTATGTAACAGGGGAGTTATCCCTGTTCAGGTAATGTGCCTCTAATCCAGCAGTGGGGTGGTTAACTGCTGGTAGTCAATTAACAAACACCACCTGCCTGATTAGATGGCTTAGAAAATCCCGTCTTTTGAGAGAGGAAGAGAGACTCCTTAGCTCACGTGTGAGCTCAACAAGGAAACAGAGCAGAGGTTCTTGAGTCTCCCAGGAGAGACTGACCAAGAGAACACAGATCTCTGGAGCTGAAAAATAAGACTTCTAAACCTGGAAGCTGATAATCCGGAGAAAAGGCAGCAACCCCGGAAACAGATAAGACTTGGAGACAGCAGTTGGTGACCGGAGCAGCTAGGGGAAGGAGGTAGGGTGCAGGAGTCAGTGACTCTCTGCACTAGGCCAGCAATTCCCCTAGGCCCCAGATAGCCCTGAGTCATCTTAGTGAAGTATTGTAGGGACAGGCCCTAAGTTAGGGATCTGCTCCAATTAGCTACTGGATAGTAAGAATACAGAATACTGCGTGCCTTGCGGAGCGTGCTGGACTGTTATCAGGGTGGGATCGCCCCTGAGGGATCATCCTGTGTTGGATCCGGAAATCGCGCAGGAGTTCGCCCAGATCCTTTGAGAAGTCCGCTGCAGGTCCGAGTACTGGAGTGCTCGGCAGGTAACCCACACCCTCACGTGCACCAACAAGGCCTATCAACCGACATACTGCACAGAAATACTTTATTTTAGCAAATACCCGGTATGTACCTGGCAGATACCTGGAATGCGCCGCTCCTCACCTCTGACAAGCCCCGTTGCATTTGCCTTCCCAGCCTGGGTTCATGCCTGGCTGACGGGCGGCTGATCTGTTAAATGATAATGATTAGGATTTAATAGGCTGCAATGCTTCGCGTGTCTACCAGATGGCATAAATTCATGAATTGTAATGCAGTATATATATATATATATATATATACATACTGTGCAGTATTGCAGCCAGCGGGAATAAAATGCTTCAATCCCTGCCTGGAAAATAACCCAATGCACTCGGGCAGAAAACAGTCACAAACCTCAATACACCCGGGTATACCCGAATTCGTGGGACTAGCCGAGCTCGAATAAAGTGTGTCGCCAGTGTAGTGGCTGCGCAGTCACACACACACATTGGTTTATGACTTGGGAGTGCGAGACATTGGGTTGGGGTTACTGGACATGGGGAGGGGTCTCTCTGTACAAGCGTTAGCGTCCGCCATGGCGCATAAGGTATTGGCGTCCGCCATGACGTATAAAGTGTGGGGGTCCGCCGTGGCGCAGAGGTAGAGTGGTGTGATATACTGTGATTAGTGTCTCCTCTAGAGAGGGACACGTGTTATATGAAGTGTGATATATCTGTGTTATTGTGTTCTCAACTAAAAGCTCTTTGGTTATATCACGTATGTGTATTTGGTTATTGTCCTGCGAGGAACCACTCCCCCTCTGGTGGGAGCCATCGCAGGTGGAGGCGCTGCATCGAGTAAGTGGTTACTCAGTAGTATCATATTGCCCCAGGTTTCCCGTAGCGGAAGCTCAGCCCTCCTGTGAGCCAACAGGTAATGCACCACACACCCGAGTAACACTGTATGTTTCTGCACCCCCACAGTATAATCTGCGATTGGGGGGGGGGAATACCCGTTACATTTGGAGGAGCTGCTGAGATCCAGACCTGGGGTGTCCTATTCAAAACAGTATCACCAAAGATCATTACCATGGTAATTCCCTAACGTCAAGAGGTCCACGCGTGGGCTACCACCGTCCGTGAACCGCCTAGACACATTGTTGCCGTAGGGAACGTCCCAGCGTTAGTGGCGGAAACTGACATCCGGGACTCACTGAGAAAACTCTTAGGGCCAGCTATAATATGGTGCCGTGGCAGGGTGTTCGACTCTACTCATCATAGGAGTGCCCTACTATTCACTGTGGGGAGGGACATATGCATCGAGACGGCCCCGCACACCCTAGTAGCCCCTGAGTGCCCGCCTGAAGGATATCCCCTTATATACTCGGACTTATCAGTGATAAGGGAAATGTTTTCTCTGAACGCCTTCCCCCAGGATCCAGACGAACCGTCCACCAGTACTTGGACACCACTGGCCCCAAGGTCCAGTACCCCAAACCGGGTGGACCGTCCTCAACCCAAAGTCTCCTTTACCCCAAGCGCTCTCCTGGAAGCCAAAAGTTGGGCTGACAGTCCTCCCCCTCCACCCGACACTGTACCCCGTGAGGTAAACCCCAGGCCTATCAGAGAGAGAGCAACGAACGAAGGTTCCATAATGGGGGTGACGCTACCCCAATTCGTAGAAGCCCTCACCATGGCATCCCAGTCTCAAGGCTACCGGCAACTTAAGGCCTTCTCGGGAGTACTTCCAATACCCCAGGGGGAGGAAGGAATAGACCTTTGGAGGGAAAATGCAATAAAAGTAGTAGAGGAGTGGTCGTGAACTGATACTGATACGTGTCATGGAATGTCTCAGACCTCCTGCGTCTACCCTGTTGACCATCCACAGAGACCAACACCCCGAGTTGACGGCGTTGGAAATGGTGGCGTTCCTGTTGGAAGCGTACGGACTAGCAGAAGACGAAGAAGCACTCTGGACGAAGTGCTACCATCTGTACCAAAAGGAGGGAGAAGACTTGTCGGCTGTTATCCACCGCCTGCAGCTGGTCTTGGAGATCCTACTCAATCGTAAGCTGGTTCTCGCCTCTGGGATGGATAACGCGCTCCATAAGCAGTATCTACGGGGGTCAAGCCCCACTCACTCCATAGCCAATATGCTCCGCAGCAAAATAATGGACGGGGGCCCCTATAAGTTCACCGAATTGCTGCGCCAAGTGAAAATGCAGGAGGCCCATGTTATGCTACACTCTACCGCTAAACCTAAGAATCCCTCCACCTCAAAGGAAAAGGTCTCTATGGAAAAGAAGGAAGAGTCTGCTACCCCGTCCAAAGGATACAAGTCAAGGACCCACGACAAGCAGCCTTCTCCGCCCATGGGACGTCCAAAGAGCCGCGAGGTTGTGTGCTATAACTGTGGAAAGAAGGGTCACATCCTCCGTAACTGTCCAGAAAGAGAAGGTCACTCAGAGGAGCACCCTCCTGATAGAGGGAAATCAGCCCGATCAGTGGTCAGCAGTGTACTCATGACCGAACCTGACACCGAACCACCTCACTCTGGACCCAAGGATGCTCTTTCTAACACGGACCCCAGTGTTGATGCCTCCAACCGGGCAGCCTATAGCCCCGTGGGCCCCGCAGCCATCGTGCGGGTGTTACTAGAAGGGATCTATGCGTCGGCTCTGCTGGACACGGGATCACAAGTGACCATCATATACCGTCCATTCTATGATCAGCACCTCCGACACTGCCCCCTGAAGACGGCCGATCATTTGAAGGTACGGGGGTTGAGTAATGAAGACTACCCCATCGAGGGAGTTGTAAGGGTGCAAGTGGAAATAACCCAACTGAACACCGACAAGAGACACCCCATGCATATAACTGCCTTGGTCTGTCCGAAGCCACAAGATCAGTACAAGTACCCGATCATCTTGGGCACCAACGCTGATATAGCACAAGAGGTGATCCAGATGTATTTGAAAGAGACTAAGGAGTTGTCACTAGCCACCTCTCCCCTAGATCCAGTGATACGAGAAGAGTGTCAACGGGTATATGCCCTGGAACGTCACGGGGATCTCTACAACCGTCAAAGTGGACTGACGACCATATTACCAGGGCGAGTAAAAAAGATGGCCGTTTGGTGTTGTTATCCCGAACGAGATGAGGGCGACCAGCTGTTCTCTCTGGAGAGTACGCCTGAAGAAGAAGAGGTTCAGAGAGGGTATAGGGTACTACCTGAAGTGAGGGAATGGACGACCAACAAGATCCCCCTACGAACTCACGTGTATGTGCAGAACCTCTCCCCCTTTCCAATGGAATTTGATGCCAACCAGAAGTTGGGTGGCATATATCCGGTCAGTCCTGTAGACGCAACGTCCCCTATGAATGCAGCAGCAGTGAGTGAACGGTTGGCCGGTCTGGACTTCAACTTCGGCGAGTCAACGTTGCCCGCCGAATGGAAAGAACGACTGATCACCCGGTTGAATAAACGACGGAATGTATTCTCCACGAGTGAAATGGATGTGGGTTGTAGTCGCAGCGCCCAACATACCATTCGGCTGAGTGATGCCACTCCGTTTCGGGAACGCTCTCGTCGCATCGCCCCGCGGGATGTGGACGACGTGAGGAACGCCATACAAGACATGGAAACCACTGGGATTTTGACGGAATCTCGAGGGCCCTACGCCTCACCCATAGTGGTGGTGCGGAAAAAGAACAGATCCGTGCGACTGTGTGTAGACTATCGAACTCTGAACAATCGTACGATACCGGATCAATACACCCTACCTCACATTGAAGAGATCCTGAATGCTCTGAATGGAAGCCAATGGTTCAGCGTGCTCGATCTCCGATCAGGATACTATCAGGTTCCTATGAATGCAGAGGATCAAGAGAAGACAGCCTTCGTCTGCCCCCTTGGGTTCTACCAATTCACTCGCATGCCCCAAGGTATATGCGGGGCCCCTGCTACCTTCCAGAGACTGATGGAGAAGACAATCGGAGACATGAGCCCCCGGGAGTGTCTTGTATACCTGGACGACATAATTGTCTTCGGGAGAAGTCTGGAGGAGCATGAAGAAAGACTGTTTAAAGTAATAGACCGACTTGAGAAGGAGGGATTGAAATTGTCCCTAGACAAGTGCCGGTTCTGCCACACCTCGGTGACCTACGTGGGGCACATCGTGTCGGCTCAAGGGATCGCCACCGACCCAGCCAAGGTGGAAGCGGTTGTGAACTGGCCGCGCCCCGAGAATGTCACCGAACTACGATCCTTCCTGGGGTTCTGTGGGTATTACCGTAGCTTCGTAGAAGGGTACTCTAGTAGAGCGAAACCCCTAAACAATCTGTTGAAGATATACCCCAACAAAACCGGAAGAAAGGCGATATCCGACCGCCAACCGTTTGGTGATAAATGGACGTCTGAGTGCGAACAAGCCTTCCTGAAGTTGAAGAAGTGTCTGACCGAAGCGCCGGTGCTTGTGTATGCGGACCCCGAACAACCATACGTTCTGCATGTGGATGCCAGTCTCAATGGACTGGGTGCCGTCCTGCACCAGAAGCATCCTGAGGGCCTTCGGCCTGTCGCCTACATTAGTCGCAGTCTGACCCCCAGCGAACAGAGATATCCCGTTCACAAATTGGAGTTTCTGGCCCTCAAGTGGGCGATCACCGAGAAGCTTCACGACTACCTTTATGGGGTAGCGTTTGAGGTAAGGATGGATAACAATCCCCTCACGTACGTCAATACATTGGCCAAATTAGATGCAGCAGGACACCGATGGCTGGCCGCCCTCAACAATTACAACTTCTCCATGAAGTACAAGCCGGGACCCCTGAATGTCGGAGCGGACGCCCCCTCCCGAAGACCCGGGCTAAGTGCTATTCCAGATGACGAGGAATGGGAAGAACTGCCCGGGCCCGCAGTGCGAGCTATGTGTAGCATGGCCGCCATCATCGACGACCAAGTGGCGTTCTCAGAATTGATGAGACTGGGACATGGGGGAGGGGTGTGCGTGACATGAGGGGGGGTGAGAGTGTGAGATGGGGAGGGGGGTGAGAGTGAGTGTGACATGGGGAGGGGGGTGAAAGAGCTACATGAGGAGGGGGTGAAAGAGCTACATGGTGAGGGGGTTGAGAGAGAGACATGGGGAGAGGAGGTGAAAGAGAGACACTAGAGGGAAGGAGGGAGACACTGGCAGGAGGGAGAGAGACACACAATGGCTGGAGGGAGAGTGTGAGAGAGACACCGGGGTGAGGGAGCGACAATGGCTGGAAGAGAGTGCGAGAGAGACACTGGGGGGAGGGAGTGACAATGGCTGCAAGGTGAATGCGAGAGAGACACTGGGGGGAGGGAGAGACAATGGCTGGAAGGAGAGTGAGACAGTGGGGGGAGGGAGAGGGAGACACTGAGGGGACGGATAGAGAGGGACTGGAAGGGGAGTGAGAAATACAGGGAGAGGGAGAGACTGGGAGAGAGGTCCTGAGAGGTTCTAATGTGGCGGGAAGAGAGAGATTAATAATACAGCAGAAATGGGGACGCTATTAGACAAATATCATAATATTTATTTTTAAGTGATGTAATTTGTGTTATAAATACTTTTTTTGTAGATGCGTGGCGGGGGCGTTACAAAGCTGGTTCACCCTCATTGGCTGAACCAGCTCACGTGCGCTGACGTCATGTGATTTTGATTACATTAGGCAGGGGGTGCCCGAGAAATTTCATGGATGAAGGGGGGCTCGGCATAAAAAGTTTGCTCACCCCTGCCTTAGAGTATCAACTCATAGATTGCAGAAGTCATAGGTTCCAAGCTCTCCTCGAAAGAGGGGAGCACTAAGCTCTGTGAGGGGGGATAGGGTGTGCTTCCTCAAACATGAGGGCACCCTGTCAAAGGGTCCCAGTGGAGGTGGGAGCGGCAACATTCATTTAGGCAAATGCATTGCCGTGATATGACAACAAAGGAAAGATTTGTGCCTCTTTGGGGAATGCTGCATTATCCCCCCAAAGAAGAAGTTGTAATATGGACTTTTATAATAAAGTTAAAGAAAGGTTCCTGGCGCCCGCCTTTCAAATGCTCACCGCACCAGCCTGCACCTGAGAAATATGATAGCAAGAGCCACTGACCAGCACCTGCACTTTAATGCACCATCTCACAGACATTTGGGAGACGTTGGTGTGGCCCCTCTTCTGTTGGCCGGGGGAAGAGGTGTTACACGTACATACAATACATATACTGGTAGATGCACAGCAAACTGCCCCACATGGACACATGCATACACCAACTCTCCGTGCAGACACACAGACTGCCATGGGATATTCAGCCAGACGTTTGAGTTTACCTAAGACTTTGCGAGTCTCTCGGTCATTCCAAAAGACTTGGCTAGTCTGAACCTTGAGGGCGCACTTGATGTTGGACATCCACCAAGCAATGCATTGTCTACCTAGTAGGCCAAACCGAGCCTTATTTACCTGATATCCGGAAAGGTGCTCATTAAACCTGACACTTCCAAGCTGAGCAAAGATGGATCCTTTAGAGCAAAGAGTTCCTGGAGAGACAGGATGAGAGGAACACAAAGAGCAGACTCCTCCAGACCCTGTGAAGCAGAGGAAGATTGTAGAGGGAGAAAGTGAGTGATTACTAGCCATATGTGCTAGCAAGTAATTGTTAAATTGCTGGAGGCCATGTTCTAAACCATTGACAAAGTTCTATAAACACAACTTCCATAATATTAATTCCCGTTCTTGGTTAAATAGTAAGAGGTTCATTTATAATAGCCACAAGTGAAAGTTAAAAGCCATTCAATTATTACTATCGTTATATATTTGTACATTGCCCCATCCATGTGCACAACACTATTCAGTGGACCATATGGGCTATTAAAAAGACCAGGGCATTGTCACGGGAGATCAGGACTTTTAACACTTATTTATATTTGTACCGGGATCATTCACTAGGTAAAACAAGGTAGAAAGAACAAAATGCAGTTTACTCGGGTAAACCCGCGTACAACACAACGAATACACAAAATACAGACAAAATCACACTTACTGGGGGTGAAATCTAGGCTCAAATAGGTGCAGGGTGCCTGCTTCGGTAGGCTTACCCTGACCAGGATATACACCTGGGCTTCCTGGTCCTCTTTTCAGCACAGTTCCTAGCTGCGACCGCTACGTTCGATTTTCAGAACTTGGCCTACGCATCTGACTTAGTCTCTGCAGGGCAGACTTTCCTAGCTTCAAAACGAAGCCAGTTGCTCTGCTATTCGTGACAGAGTAACTTTGAAAAGCCTACCCTCGCATCATTGACACAAGTCACTAGATGGTCTGGTTCTCTGAGGGCTTCCTTCTTACATACCCTCCGCTGTTCTATGTTCACCATGGAGGAAGGAGGAGCGACCAGAGCGTGAGAATTCCTTACACTAGCCAATAGGAATTGGGGCTCGTCTTTTGGCTGATGTCAGAGGAGCGGGCGTGCCAAGCCGGCTCGGGATGCCATGTGGGCGGGACATATGAATTGACCAATGAGAAATGCGCCGACATTCTGCCGCTTCCCCCAGTCAACCCATTGCCACCTACTGGGCAGGTTCTACTGAGTCTGGCAGACCAGAGTGTCCTCCCCGCAGGGGGTCTTTGTTCTCCGGACCCAGTAATCTGCCCTGCCACTTAACACCCCGACACCTCTCAACATCCCGTCACCTCTTTGAACTCCGATGTCTATCCAGACTTCTCGGCACCTATATGGATGCCCGTGCTGACTGAATAGACATTTATAGTAAATGCACAAATGTAATAAAACATACTTTATTTGGATCCTTCTCAAGATACACTATCAATTTCAGTAAATCAGAGATACTTACAGTCTGCCATGAACTGTCTAAACCTAATGTCGGAAACACCTTTCCTTTCAGATGGGCCCCCCGGATATATTAAATATCTAGCTATAACAATACCAAATAATTTGAAAAACTATATTCGCTTAACTTTACCCCTATAATTGAAAAAATTAGGGAACTTTTTGTATTGTGGAATAAACTACCCCTGTCCTTCTGGGGAAAAGGAAATTTGATTAAAATGTCAATATTCCCTAAATTACTATATCCAATGATGATGCTCCCTATCACACTAAGTAACAAAGATGTTAAGAAAGCACATAGTATGTTCACAGGGTTTATATGGCGAGGCAAGAAAAAGAGAATAAGCGGCAGAAAACTACAAATGGATAAGTTGGAGGGAGGAATATCCATGCCAGATGTGAAGAATTATGGGCAGGCCTGCCTATTTAGATATATAAGGGACTGGGTTAACCATAAATACGGGTTTGTCATCCCAGAAATGGAAAATATATATATGGATGGTTACATCCCCATAGCAATACTACACGCAAAAGAATCAAAACTCCCAACCTACATAAACAATTCCTTACTAATACACCACACAAAAAAAGGCATGGAGAACGGTAAGGAAGCAGCTTGCGCTAGATAGTGAAACATCCCAATTTACCCCAATGCAGGGGAACCCAGAATTCCCGGAAGGCTCCACGAGTCAACCCTCCTTTAATTGGAGGAAGCAGGGATTAATGAAAATAACACATCTAATTGAAAAGAAGGGAAAGCAATGCAAATCCTTTCAGGAACTAAAGAAAGAATTCTGTATAGACAATAGAGGGTTCTTTGCTTATCTTCAAGTTAGGCATTATATAAATGGGTTTATTACACAGAATCCATGTGGGTTGGAGAACAATGTCCTGGACTCAACACTAAAAATGACAACAAAAAAAATGTAATATTAGTAAGATCTACAAATTGACAATTTCCAAGGCAGAGGATCCTATCATGGCAGGGGCGTGGGCCCAGTGGAAAAAAGATGTTCCAGAAATAGGAAATTACTAAATAATCATTAAGGGATTAAAAAATATCTTCAAAAGCACCCAATCTCTATATTAGAGAGAAACACAAATCAAAATTATACACCGGGCATATATTGCGCCTGGAATACAAGCCAAGTTTTCGGATAAGTGTGACGGTGATTGCCCAAAGTGTTCTGGGAAGGATGCCCGCTTTTTCCATATGTTTTGGTCATGCCCCCGAATACAAGACTTCTGGAATAAAATAGGTGATTTTATAGACAATATATACCAAATAAAATATAGAAGAGATTCTATAAGCCTGTTATTGGGAGCAGAACAGGGGGGTAGCTGACAAAACAAGATACCCTAGGCTTATCCAAACAATTCTGTTGATAGCCAAGAGATGCATTGCGCTAAAGTGGATTGACAAAGAACCACCAACTTTGGATCTAGTAGAGCGCAAAATGCTGGACCTGTTCAAATTGGATAGGTTGGATGCATGGTTAGAAGGGCTATCCTCTAAAAATAGGATGATTGAGCATTGGAAACAGTACCTTCTAAACACCAAATTTATCAATAGGAAAATCTGAGAGGAAATACTAGAAACTAATATATAACGTACTCAATAATTCACTAGGATAAAGTGTTTAAATGAAAGAAACTAGAGAGATACGTCGATTCAGTTAGAGTGAATTTTAGTTAAAGTTAAGATTTAGAATAGGATTTTATTTCATTTTTGTATTTTCTATGCATGTTTTATGTGGAGTCTTCCTCCTATATAACAAAAATGTTAAGGATAGGAATAAATTGGATCTTCTGAAGGAGACAAAAGGACCGAAAGAAAAAGGGAAGAAAATAATAGATCACAACCAGGTATGAGGCACTTTCAAGATTGAAAGCTAAGCATAGACATTGGGAACAACAGTCAAGGGTATAAATGATACCATGTGTATGGTATAACCAAAAGCTGTATAAGTAGCAAATGTATCAATATAGGCTATGATCAATGCTGTACTGTGAAAGTTTATATTCTATGTAGCTGTGTGATCAGAATAAATAAAGTTTAAAAAAAAAAACATACTAGTCCATAGGATAACTTGGGGAGACCCATATCTGTAAGGGAAATAGAACTGGGATATCTGGGCTCGAAAACCAGGAGTCTGGGGGACACTGGGCAGCCCCCGTGTAATTCACCCCGCGTACCGGCAAATCATGCCTGCACGCCGGGAAAAATTAGGGGACCACCGGTAACCTTGGCCCCCAAACTCCAGCAAACAAAACCACTGCATGTCTACCCAATTATCCCATCTAAAACTTACACACAGAAAGTTTCATGAGTCCAGGGCAAAGGGAACATGTAAAAGTTAAAGTGTCCCCCGCTCCACTTTTCATGTGATAATACCGGCCCCTGGCTTATGGTGCTATGTAGCTGCCGGGGACCCACGGTTCTCAGGGGCCACCAGATGGGCTTAACCTTTAGTGTATAGCCTTGTTACCCCCTTACTGTCACAGGCATTACATACACAATCAAAGAAACGCTAGGAAAAAGAGAATCCCTACCCCAAATATCTCACAAGCTGCAGTAATGGGATGAGAGACATAACAGAAGAAATATATATATAACTTAAATAGGTATCTTTTGATATGGCACATAGTCAGTCATTTTTTTTATGAAAAGGTTGAGAAACCATTTCCCATAGCATAACCCAAAAGGGAAGACCTGATATATATATATATATATATATATTATTATTTTTTTTTTTTTTTCTCTCTCTCTCTCTCTCTCTCTCTCTCTCTCTCTCTCGAAGAGGGGAGAGAGTGAGAGACAATGGGGGGAGGGAGAAAGAGACACACACTGGGGGGAGGGAAAGAGAGTGGGGGGGGAGGGGGAGACACTGAGGGGAGGAATAGAGAGGGACTGGAGGGGGAGTGAGAAATACAGGGAGAGACTGGAAGAGATTAGAGAGGTCCTGAGGTGTTCTAATGTGGCGGGAAGAGAGAGATTAATAATACAGCAGAAATGGGAACGCTATTAGACAAATATTATAATATTTATTTTTAAGTTATGTAATTTGTGCTATAAATACTTTTTTTGTAGACGCGTGGCGGGGGCGTTACAAAGCTGGTTCGCACTGACGTCATGCACTGCACATGCACTGACGTCATGTGATTTTGATTACATCAGGCAGGGGGGGCCCGAGAAATTTCATGGATGAAAAGGGGGGCTCGACATAAAAAGTTTGCTCACCCCTGGAGTAAGTGGTTACTCATTAGTATTATAATTGCCTCCAGGTTTCCCATAGCGGAAGCTCAGCCCTCCTGTGAGCCAACAGGTAATGCACCAGTAACACTGAGTAACGTTGTATGTTCTTCGCACCTACACAATATCTGCGGTTTTGTGGGGGAATACCCGTTACATTTGGAGGCGCTGCTGAGATCTTAGACCTGGGGTGCCCTGTCCAATTTTTTTTAAATGTCACCACCATTTCCGCACCTGTCGCGCTCAGAAGTATATGAGTGGGCCATGAAGCTGGAAGTTCCACCGCCCCACACGCTTGCGGTGTGCCGCGTTCCTGTAGATATTCCGTCTATAGCTATACGAATGGCTTTGCGACAAAACTCTAATCTCCGGAGTGCTGCCGCCATAGTCGTGTTAGATCAACGTCCAGAGGTCAAAGGGTATTGCTCCGTGTTAGTGAGTATCGAGCAAGATGTAAATGAAGACCAGGGTCCGTCCAGCGTGTGGTTTGAAAACTCGGTCGAGAACGGTGGTACGGTGGTGTAGCCGGAGCGGCCCATCAAATCCGAACCCCGCAGCTCCCACACGAACTTGGAAGAGGTGGATATGTGTACATCACCGTCCCCCCCTGAGAGTTATTGCGAGTCTTATTTAGGTACGGCCGCCGGCTGCAGTCCACCACCCAGTATTGTCCAGCCCCCTGCTATCGGGGGAGATGACATCCGAATGCTAGTTCAGAGTATAGCCGAGCTGGGAGGGGCCAAGGCCGAAGCATCGATCCAACAGCAGTATCGCAAACTAAAAACCTTTTCAGGGACTAAACTGACCCCGGTGGGCGAGGAGGCGTTTGAAGTGTGGATAGAGTACACTTCCCAGGTTGTAGAGGAATGGACGTGTCCTGAGTTAACAAAACGACAACGCATAATGGAATGCCTGCGGCCACCCGCTTCCACCACAATACGACTGGCTAAGGATCAACATGCGGATGTCACCGCACAGCAAATGTTAGAGACTCTTGAACGGGCTTACGGGCGAACTGAAGACGAAGGACAACTGATGATGCGGTACTACAACCTTCGCCAGAAACTGGGAGAGGAGCTATCTGATTACCTGCAGCGACTTAGGGCTGTCCTATGGTATATGCGAAAAAGGGACAAGATTAAGTCCACACAAGTGGATGAGTATTGTTGGAATCAATTCCTGAAAGGAGCACTTCCCGACAATTCTATCGCCATCATGATTAAGTGTTCCCGGATGCGAGGTGATCCCCCTTGCTGGGAGGAGCTAGTGGATGAGATAAAGAGACATGAGGCCTACGCCCGACTGCATACTCCCACCAAGGTTAAGGAGCCTTCCACCAGTGACCCGCCTAAAGCCGCTGGGGCCAAGGCCAAGAACACCACGACCCCAGAGGGGGAGGTCACACCTAAGGGCACGGCTCCCAAAGCTAGACCCAACCGTGACTCACCTTCTGCGTACAGGGGTCACCCTGAATCAAGAGACCTCCTTTGCTATACCTGCGGTAAGAAGGGCCACTTCTCCCGCGTTTGCCCAGAAAGGGAGGACCTCCCTGAGGACAGACCCCCCGACCGAAACAACCCAGCCCGGTCAATGATATGCATAGTACAAAATGCCGGATCTGACGTGGAGACTTCCCCCGAAATTATCGACGCCCCTGCGGATGCCGACCAAGGTGGTGAAGCCTCCAACCGGGAAGATTACTGCCAAGTAGGCTCCGCCGCTATAGTACGAGTGTTAATAGAAATGATCTATGCATCGGCTCTACTGGACACGGGGTCACAGGTGACCATCATATACCGCCCGTTCTATGACCAGCACCTCAGGCACTGCCCTTTAGGAGCGGCCGACCATGTGAAAGTAAGGGGGTTAAGTAATGAAGACTATCCCATCGACGGGATTGTAAGGGTTCAAATGGAAATACCCCAACTGAACACCGGCAAGCAACACTCAATGCTTGTAATGGCGCTAGTATGTCCAGAGCCCCAGGACCAGTACAAGTATCCGATCATCCTGGGTACCAACACCGACGTAGTACAAGCGGTGGTCCGAGCGTATCTGAAAGAGACTAACGAATTTCCGCTAGCCACCTCCCTCTTAGATCCAGTCCTACGCGAGGAATGCAAATGGGTATATGCTCTGGAGCATCACGGGGATCTATACAATCGTCAACGCGGACTGACGACCATATTACCAGGGGGAGTGCAAAGAATGCCCGTCTGGTGTTGTTATCCCGAATGAGTTGGGGCGATCAGCTTTTCTCTCTGGAGAGTACCACGGAAGAAGAAGTCCAAAGAGGGTATAAGATACTACCTGAAGTGAGGGAGTGGACAACTAAGATCCCACCCCGAACCCACGTGTATGTGCAGAATATCTCCCCCTTCCCGATGGACCTTGATGCCGGCCAGAAGTTGGGTTGCATATATCCGGTCACCCCTGTAGCAAACACACCGCAGGTGAAGGCGGCGGCCGTGGAAGAACGGTTATCGAGCTGGACTTCCACTTCGGGGAGTCGACGCTGTCCCCTCAGTGGAAGGAGCGGCTAGCCACTCAGTTGAACCAACGCCGACAGGTATTCTCCATGAGTGAGATTGATGTGGGGTGCAGTCGCAGTGCACAACATACCATCCGACTGAATGATACCACCCCGTTCCGAGAACGCTCTCGCCGCATCGCCCCACAGGATATGGATGATTTGAAGGAAACCCTTGACGACATGAAAGGGGCCGGGATTTTGAAGGAGTCTCGGGGGCCCTACGCGTCGCCCATAGTGGTGGTGCGTAAAAAGAACGGATCAGTACGACTGTGTGTTGACTATCGAACTCTGAACAATCGTACGATACCTGATCAGTACACCCTTCCGCGTATTGAAGAGATCCTGAATGCGCTGAATGGAAGTCAATGGTTCAGCGTACTCGACCTGCGATCAGGGTACTATCAGGTACCTACAGTATGAATGAGGAAGATCAGGAGAAGACAGCTTTCGTCTGCCCCTTGGGATTCTACCAATTCACACGTATGCCCCAAGGTATATGTGGGGAGCCTGCTACCTTCCAACGGCTGATGGAGAAGACAATCGGGGACATGAACCCGCGGGAGTGTCTGGTATACCTGGATGACATCATTGTCTTCGGAAGGACTCTGGAAGAGCACAAGGAGCGGTTACTTAAAGTGATAGACCGTCTGGGGAATGAAGGGTTGAAATTGTCTCTAGACAAGTGCCGGTTTTGTCATCCCTCAGTGACTTACATGGGACACATCGTGTCCGCCCAAGGGATCGCCACCGACCCCGCCAAGGTAGAAGCAGTAGTGAACTGGCCTCGTCCCGAGAATGTCACGGAGCTGCGATCCTTCCTGGGATTCTGTGGGTATTACCATCGCTTCGTGGAAGGGTACTCTAGTAGAGCTAAACCCCTGAACAATCTGTTGAAGATATATCCCTCAGAGACCGGGAGGAAAGCTGTATCGGCACGCCAACCGGTTGGTGATAAATGGACACCTGAGTGCGAGCAGGCCTTCCTGAAATTGAAGAAGTGTCTAACCGAGGCGCCGGTGCTTGCGTACGCTGACCCGAACAGCCTTACATTCTACATGTGGATGCCAGTCTCAATGGACTGGGTGCCGTCCTGCATCAGAAACACCCTGAGGGCCTTCGGCCTGTAGCCTACATCAGCCACAGCCTGACACCAAGTGAACAGAGATACCCCGTCCACAAGTTGGAATTTCTGGCTCTCATGTGGGCTATCACCGAGAAGCTCCACGACTACCTGTACGGTGTTACCTTCGAAGTAAGGACGGATAACAATCCCCTCACTTATGTCAACACCTCGGCTAAATTAGACGCCGCTGGACACCGCTGGCTGGCCGCTCTAAGCAGCTACAGGTTCACCATGAAGTATAAGCCGGGACCCTTGAATATAGGGGCTGACGCTCTATCCAGACGACCCAGGTTAAGTACTAATCCAGATGATGAGGAATGGGAGGAACTCCCAGGGCCCGGAGTACGGGCTATGTGTAGCATGGCCGCTATCGTCAACGACCTAGTGGCCTTTTCAGAATTAAGAGTGGCCGACTCATTGGGATGCCGGTCGCAGGCTGTCCCAGCCGCCTACTGTGACCCAAAAGGGATGAACATCACGCATGACAAGGTGTTACGGTGGAAGGTTCTGGTAGACTACCAAATACGAGACCCTGTAGTTAGTATCATCAGGCGAGCCGTTGAAAAGCAGAACCCATCCCTTCTGAAATGCGCGCCCAATGACTTGGTGGCCTTGCTCATGCGGGAATGGGACAAATTCGAAATAGACAATTGCTTACTCTATCGGGTGGTACAATACCACAACCACCCGGATAGGCGACAACTAGTCCTCCCTAAGAACTTACAATACCTAGTGTTGAAGTCTCTATACGATGATCATGGACATCTGGGTATAGACAAGACTTTTGGGTTGGTCAGAGATCGTTTTTTTTGGCCCAAGATGCGAGAGGCCGTTGAACGTCACTGTCGCCGCTGTACTAGGTGTATACAGCGCAAGACCCTGCCTACACGAGCAGCCCCCATGGGCCATCTAAAAAGTTCGGGCCCCATGGACCTTGTATGTATGGACTTTCTGTGCATTGAGCCTGACAGCCGGGGAATATGCAACATGCTAGTCGTCACGGACCATTACACCCGGTATGCTCAGGCCTTCCCCACTAAAGATCAGAAAGCCATCACCGTAGCAAACATATTATGGGAGAAGTACTTTGTGCACTACGGTCTCCCCAACCGCCTTCACTCCGATCAAGGGCGGGACTTTGAGAGTACTTTGATCAGAGAGTTACTCAAAATGCTGGACATCACCAAGTCTCGAACAACCCCGTATCACCCCGAAGGAGATGCACTGCCTGAGCGCTTTAATCGAACCTTTCTGAATATGCTCGGAACACTACGGAGTGCTCAGAAAACTGAATGGAGTCGACACGTAGAGGCCCTGGTGCATGCGTACAATTGCACTAGACACGAATCAACGTGATTCTGCCCCTACTTCCTCATGTTTGGGCGAGAGGCAAGACTGCCAGTGGACATACGTCTTAGAGTTTCGACGGATGGGATACACAATGCTACCCATTTCAAATACGTACAAAGACTCAAAGACAGTTTACAGCAGGCCTATCAACAAGCTGAGAAGGCTACAGCTAAGTTGAACGATGACAACAAAAGGCGATACGACCATAAGCTCAAATATCGGGAACTTCGTCCTGGGGATGCCGTGTTGCTTCGGAATCTGGGAGTCCCGGGAAAGCACAAATTGGCCGACCGATGGAGAGACGGAGTGTATGAAATAGAATCCCAGATGCCTGGCCTCCCGGTCTATCGCGTCAAAGACATTGACGGCCGGGTAAAGGTATGGCACCGCAATCATCTTCTCCCCATTCCACAAGTAGAAGATGAAGAGACAGAGATACTGGCCACACCGCTCAACGGTGAGTCCGAGTCGTCAGAGATGGGTCAAGAGACTGTCAATAACGAGACCCACTTGAACTTCTGAAGATCCCCTATGCGGGACTCTCCAAGGGACGTCCCCCACAGAAGGGGCCTCCTCCCGGAGGAGCTACGGGTAAAGGGCCCCGTAGGCCAATGCCTACTAAAGTGGCCCCAACGGGCCAACCTTTGCATGCACAGAGCCCGTGCTTTGTGCCTAAAAAGACTGTTCAGAGACAATTATCCCCTCAAGTGAAGAGGCTGAGCCTCAGGACTGTGTTTACTACTCCCCCGAGGGAGTCGCAGAAGAACAACTCCGTAGGAGCCAAAGAGTCAGGTACCCTCCAAATCGGGTAACCTATGATCAAGTTGGGGCACCCCATTATGAGGCTCAGCAGTGGGCTCGCAGCAGAGTACAGTCAGTTATTGTGATGTTCAGTGAAATGTACAATTTGATTTAGAGCTGATAATAGTGAGATCACGGTTGGTTGTTGAAATTTTCATTATATAAGTATGTTACGCCATTTTCATTATATAACTTTTGTATATAGTTGTATTGCATGGTGTCCCAAGCGAGGACGTTGGGGATTTTAACAGGGGGAGGATGTAGCCAGGTCCCCCCTTGCGTACTCACCCCCTCCTGCTGGCACGTGAGCCGTGCGTTGTTGTAGTTGCGGCCGGTTGCCAGGGAAGCGGTCGGGCCGGTTGCCGGGGACGCGATCGGGCCGGTTTCCGGGGACGCGATCGGGCCGTTAGGGTCCCGGCGGCTAGCGGAGCAGGGCGCCGCCATTGAAAGATAGATCGCGCATGCGCAGTTAGAGCAGGTGCGGGAGAACTCCAGTCAGATCGCGCATGCACAGATGTAAGCCCGCAAAGCCCTAGCCTACCAGGGAAGGTACTGGCCAGGGACTACAGATCCCATGAGCCTTAGGGAACCCCATGTGACGCCAGGGAGCCAATAGGGCTGCAGGAGCTCCCTGCTTGCAGGGAATGGATACATTTCGCTGGGTTTTTCACACAGCAGTTGGTGACCGGAGCAGCTAGGGGAAGGAGGTAGGGTGCAGGAGTCAGTGACTCTCTGCACTAGGCCAGCAATTCCCCTAGGCCCCAGATAGCCCTGAGTCATCTTAGTGAAGTATTGTAGGGACAGGCCCTAAGTTAGGGATCTGCCCCATTAGCTACTGGATAGTAATAATAAAGGATACTGAGTGTCTTGCGGAGCGAGCTGGACTGTTATCAGGGTGGGATCGACCCTGAGGGATCATCCTGTGTTGGATCCGGAAATCGTGAAGGAGTTCGTCTAAATCCTTTGAGAAGTGCGTTGCAGGTCCGAGTACTGGAGTGCTCGGCAGGTAACCCACACCGTCACGTGCACCAACAAGGCCTTTCAACCGACATAGTGGCTGCGCAGTCACACACACACACTGGTTTATGACTTGGGAGTGCGAGACATTGGGTTGGGGTTACTGGACACGGGGAGGGGTCTCTCTGTACAAGCGTTAGCATCCGCCGTGGCGCATAAGGTATTGGCGTCCGCCGTGACGCATAAAGTGTGGGCGTCCGCCGTGGCGCAGAGGTAGAGTGGTGTGATACGCTGTGATTAGTGTCTCCTCTAGAGAGGGACACGTGTTATATGAAGTGTGATAGATCTGTGTTATTGTGTTCCCAACTAAAAGCTCTTTGGTTATCTCACATATGTGTATTTGGTTATTGTGATTGTCCTGCGAGGAACCACTCCCCCTTTGGTGGGAGCCATCGCAGGTGGAGGCGCTGCATCGAGTAAGTGGTTACTCATTAGTATTATAATTGCCCCCAGGTTTCCCGTAGCGGAAGCTCAGCCCTCCTGTGAGCCAACAGGTAATGCACCATTAACACTGAGTAACGTTGTATGTTCTTCGCACCTACACAATATCTGCGGTTGGGTGGGGGAATACCCGTTACATATATATCTATATGACTTGGGCTGATGAATAGCCTGGGTAGCCACCCAGTTAAAAGGGGCTGGAATAGAAGGATACATATATGCCAAAGTGGAGCAAGTTTTATTGGACTCACTATTTCTCTGATGTTGATTTTTGCTGTGTTTAAAGCGACAGGCACAATAAAGCCTTGTTTTAATTTCACCTTAAACAGTCTCCATTATGTACCTCTGCACATGTCCTCCTACACTGCCCAATCAAGATGTTGACGTGAGCTTTTCGTTAAGGTGAGCTTCCTGTGTCCCTCTGGTTCACCGGTGCTGGCGTCGTCTGAGGAGCCAATGGTACTGCTGTCCCTCCGTCTGCCTCGCTCGTCCCTCGGGTGTTCCCACTCGGGGGGTGTTGCGTTGCCTCTGAGTTCAACTCATGCAGCCGCTGGCATCCTTGTTGCCGTCTGCTTTCTCTCTGCTGACGCACTAACGTTCTGACGTTTACGGACAGTCAAGTTACGATTCCTGTACCTAAAGCCATAGTGGTAGCGTCAAAGAGTAAGGAGAGCAAAGCAATCCCTGTCAGAAGGGGATAGTCCCTAACTGAACACTGGAAGTACGCAGGAGTGCGTCAGCAGAGAGGAAGCAGCTCAAGCACAGTATTATGTTATATGTTAACAATGTCCTGTTGTTTTTAGGATTCCATGAAAATTTTAGCCTGCATTGGGCTGTGGGAGAAGCTCCATTTTTACACTCTGAGCTGCTCAATATGTAACAGTATAGGTTAAAAACCAGCAATTAATAGTGGGAATACTGAAAAGTTAGTGTCTGTGCTGTTCAAGGTCATTTGGCGGAACGCCCAGACAGACAGCTGGCTATACACCCAGAAGTGTTACAAGTTATGATATTATTTTATTAATTAAATAGAATAATACGAAGAACGTATGTCTTTATTTGGATAATGGTAGGAGTGTACTCGGTGCTTCACAAAGAGTACAATATAGGGAATTAGTGGGAAGTTCTATATGAAATAATTTATCTACTGTAAAATTAGCTGAATATGTGACGTAATTTATAACTTTTGACCAGTTTCTCTCCAAAGGTGTCCCACTTTGAATCTTCATCTATAACCTTTTAAAGAATATATCTCTGAGCAATCCAGATGTTTTATTCTGATGGTTCCTGTCGGAGGAATACAGAGGATAATATGGTGTCAAATCATTTTTGTTACCAGCATGAGGTTTTAAACGCAGATCTCCTGCCTCATTTTAATGTTATATACTGCTGCGGCAACTTTTATTTTAAAACTTCTTGGGGGCGAAGCGGTTGCATTTTCTGAATTCCATGCGCTTCACAGCATTCATGCCATATTCCTGCCACATTCATGCCGAGTTACGCCACCCAGCACCCGCAGCTAATCCCCGGTTGATCTGTTTAATTATAGTGGTTCGGATTTAATTGGGAGCAATTCTTTGCGTATCCGCCAGGTGGCAGATATTCATGAATTGTAATGAATTCTAATGTGTACACTATGGTACGTTACATGTGCTACAGTAATGTGTCGACTTGCAGGTGTTTAAAAAATACCACAGTGGTCCATTGTGAATTTACCTTTGTACTGAAGAAGTTACAATACTGTATCAATTTAGGCGTTTCATATAAACAGTTGATACAAGATACAGTTGCTAAAGGACCTATGTTACAGTCTCAGAATAGATTAAATAATACGAGTCCAAGAAAGAGGACAGAATGTTATACATGTAGAAAATCAGGGTTTTCTACTGTTCTGAGAGTTCTGAGATGAGTACACTGCCGCAGTACTGCACCGACACACTTTATTCGAGCAAATACCCGGTATGTACCTGGCAGATACCTGGAATGCGCCGCTCCTCACCTCTGACAAGCCCCGTTGCATTTGCCTTCCCAGCCTGGGTTCATGCCTGGCTGATGGGCGGCTGATCTGTTAAATGATAATGATTAGGATTTAATAGGCTGCAATGCTTCGCGTGTCTACCAGATGGCATAAATTCATGAATTGTAATGCAGTATATATATATGTACTGTGCAGTATTGCAGCCAGCGGGAATAAAATGCTTCAATCCCTGCCGGAAAATAACTCAATGCACTCGGGCAGAAAACAGTCACAAACCTCAATACACCCGGGTATACCCGAATTCGTGGGACTAGCCGAGCTCGAATAAAGTGTGTCGCCAGTGTACATGTTCAAAAAGCCTGACATAACGTACGCTTATTTAATATGGTCCCCAATTAATGCAGCAGATGATAAGATGGCCACAGTTGGTCAAATTTATCAATATTTTATCGAAAATTATGACTTTTACAAATTTTCACCAGATTCTTGTGTGTGGAAGCGTGCAATAAGAAAAAATGTATGTATCGATTCGTGTTTTTTTCGTATTGCTCCTGCACACGGAGTTAGAGGAGGGTATTGGTGTGTTGCGCCAGATTTTTCCAGTATCTTTGATCATGGAGACTTCAAAAGGCGAAAGGTCATGGTAAAACCAACTAAGATTCGTCAGTCCCAGGCCAGCAATGGAACAGCGCCAGCACCAGCACCAGCACCGGCTTACAATAACAGTCCGACCGTCAGTGAAAACCTGGTGACCGGCAACCCTTGCTATCTGTCTCCGCCTGGATACCTGCAGCCTGAGCAAGATTTCACGTATAGATACCAGCAAGCTTGCATGTACCAAAAAGATTTCCAGCTTCATCCGCTCTTAACTACAGATGTAGCAGGCCCGCTGTCAACGACGTGTATAATTAAGAATACGGGACTGGTGGCAGTGGCTCGGCGCCAACCGATTGGCAAAGTCTAGTGAGGGTACAGTACAGCTGCCGTATTTTATTATTTTTTTAAAATATCAATACATTATGCACACAGTCAAGCGATTAGTTACTGCAGATCGGTCCGTTCTCCTGTAATCAATCGCTTTGCTTATGGTAATTTAGTTCTCTTATTTTAGTCACAATTCGAGAAAATTTAATCAAAAAGTTCAGCAATATCATTGGCTAAGCAGTTTCTACAGTAGATACTGAACAATTGGTGGACAGCTAGGCGCATGCGCGTACTGTACTGCTACGATCCCTTTTATTCGACAACATCACCGCATTTTTCCGAGATTTTTTCTCGAATGCTATGCACTTCGCCGGGTTCATGCCGCATTCATGACGCATTCATGTTGCATTTCAGCCACGGTTGATGCGTGGTTGATGTGTTTATTGAGAATGGTTCAGATTTAATAGGTTTCAATTCTTCGCGTGTCCGCCAGATGGCAGATATTCATGAATTGTAATGCGCATGCGCTTCAGTAATGTGCCGACTTGCAGGTGTTTCGTTTAAAAAAGATACCACAGTGTGCAGTTGTAAAATGGCCTTGGGACTGAAGGGAGAGGTTACAATAATGTATCAATTTAGGCTTTTCATATTAAAGAAAGACAAACACCAGTTTAAGTTATTCTCCAGAGTCAGAGCCGCCGCCATGAGTGTTCAAGTGCAGCCAGTGTTCCAAAAACCCGACAGAACATACGCTTATTTGATATGGGCCGCGATAAAAGCAACAGATGATAAGATGGCAACAGTTGTTCAAATTTATCAGTATTTTATCGAAAACTTTGACTTTTTCAAATTTTCGCCAGCTCCTCATGTGTGGAAGCGTGCAATAAGGAAAAAGTTATGTAGCGATCCATGTTTTTGTCGTATTGATCCCCACTTTATTGGAGGGTATTGGTGTGTATCCACAACTTATAGTCTACCGCTCACCCAAATAATGTATACAGATGTTGAGAGTATGATAATACTCTATTTATAGCCGGTGCAAGGAGGATAAGGTTAACACATACAAAAACAGAAAAGAGGAGGTAGGAGTCTCCCACAGTCATCATTATTGCCACACAAGGGCTAGGTAAATAACTGGGCTCAAATGCCCCAAGTACAAAAAGGTTAGATCAACTTAATTACAGGTAAGTAACTGCGCCCATCGCTGTGGTCGGATCATTACCACTAAAACGCCAAATGGCAAAATAACAAATCTTTATTTATAATTCATAACACTTAACACACTACATTAACTCTAAACGGATAAAAACAATTAAAATGTGAAAATAACCGGTGTGCTTGCAATGCTGGCAGTGGATGATTGACCAAAAAAAGCTCTATGTGGGAGGTACAGCACTTCAGAGGTTAATCCATAGATAAGTGCTATAAGTCAATAACCTCTCACATGAATAGCTTCAGTGTGCATGTAGAGTTGGTATAGTAATTACATATATTCACAGCACATATGTTTGCATTCGTGTGCACATATAAAGTGTCCCTCTATAGCAAATGTTCATACACAGTGTCTGGGACATGAGAATAATCAATCAAGTTAATGGCTACACACTGCCAAATCATTGCTTAGGCGCTGCATATTAGTGTGGCTACATATTAAATAAACAAATAAAGCGTCTTGTAGCCCTGTTCACTCGCGTCAGCATTAGTTATACATAAATACCGGCGCTTAGATCAATAGTTGTCTGGCATGAATAATGGCCCGCAGCAGCCGCACAGCAAGGACTGATCTCACCAGTTAGGTTCCTCCTCCACGACGTCAACGTGGTGACGTCATGCCGACGTACGTTTCGCGCGTGAGTGGACCTGCGCTTTCTCAAGGTGGGAGGTACTCGTGTAGAGAAGCGCTGTCATTTTATATGTTCCTGTTAAGTGGTGGGAGGTAACAAGACCTCCTCTAATCGGGCTGGAGCCCATGTCCCTGTAATCTCAGACTGTCCCCTGTCGGGGGTAGTGATAGGGAAAGGGATAAAGATCTTTATAATGTGTTGTCTATTTCTCTGTGTGTCCTACTTATTCTACTTCACAGGGTAGGACATTCCTACACTGCTTAAAAATACTGATCAGTGGGAATACATCTAATTATCTGGATTGGGTTAGATGTTGCTGTATGAAAGAGGTATATATATAGAGTAAATGCTCTCTGTATGCATATATGCAAAGTCTATAACATATAATGAGGGATCTGAGATATAGAGCAATCTTTGCTAGATACACTCTGCATTTAGACAAGGAACTGCACACAGTGGCTTTTATTGTCTACCTTTTATTGTTCTAACGATATGCCAGGAAAACTCCTATACTTACCAAGTGTCCAGTAATAATAAAAAAATGGGTACATCTAAGATACTTATTAACGTGAGCACATTGGCAGCAGAAGCACTAAAAATTGTGAAGTAGAATAAGTAGGACAACACAGAGAAATAGACACACAATTATAAAGATCTTTATCCCTTTACCTATCACTACCCCGACAGGGGACAGTCTGAGATACAGGGACATGGGCTCCAGCCCGTTAGAGGAGGTCGTTACCTCCCACCACTTACAAGGAACATATAAAGATAAGCGTTTCTCTAAACGAGTACCTCCCACCTTGAAGAAGGCAGGTCCACTCACGCGCGAAACGATACGTGGCCCATGACGTCACCACGTGACGTCGTGGAAGAGGAAACTAACTGGTGAGATCAGTCCTTGCTGGTCTGCTGCGGGCCATTATTCATGCCAGACAACTATTGATCTAAGCGCCGGTTATTTATGTATAACTAATGCTGACGCGAGTGAACAGGGCTACAAGACGCTTTATTTGTTATTTAATATGTAGCCACACTAATATGCAGCGCCTAAGCAACGATTTGGCAGTGTGTAGCCATTTAACTTGATTGATTATTTCTATGTCCAGACACATGTGTATGACATTTGCTATAGAGGGACACTTTATATGTGCACACGAATGCACACATATGTGCTGTGAATATATGTAATTACTATACCAACTCTACATGCCAATGAAGCTATTCATGTGAGAGGTTATTGACTTATAGCACTTATCTATGGATTAACCTCTGACGTGTGTACCTCCCACATAGAGCTTTTTTTTGGTCAATCATCCACTGCCAGCATGCAAGCACACCGGTTATTTCACATTTTATTGTTTTTATCCGTTTTTAGAGTTAATGTAGTGTGTTAAGTGTTAGAATTATAAATAAGATTTGTTATTTTTGCCATTTGGCGTTTTAGTGGTAATTGGCCGCCCACAGCGATGGGCGCAGTTACTTACCTGTAATTAGGTTGATCTAACCTTTTTGTACTTGGGGCATTTGAGCCCAGTTATTTAATTAGCCTTGTGTGCAGATAATGAGGATCTCGGGGGAGAACTCCATACCTCCTCTTTTCTGTTTTTGTATTGGTGTGTATCACCAGATTTTTCCCGTATCTATGATGCAGATGGCAAAAAGCGAAAGGCCGTGTTAAAACCAACTAAGAAACGACAGTCGCTGGCAAGCAATGCGCCAGCACCAGCACCGGCTTCCAATAATGGTCCGACCACAGTGTCCACGCACGGATACCTGCAGCCTGAGCCGGATTTCGCGTACAGTTTCGAGCAAGCTTGCATGTACCTAAGCGATTTCCAGCCTAATCAGCTGATTACAGGTGTAGTAGTCCCGCTGTCACCAGTCAACGACGCGTATGATCAACAATACTGGACTGGCGCCGGCGCCAACTGAATGGGAAATTCTATGGTGAGTAATGTTGCCTTATTTTGTTCTTTTTTATTTTGGAAATATCAATATAAGTGCGATTCAAAAGTCAAGCGATTCTCCTGTATGTAATATATCATTGGCTGAGCGGCTTCTACCATTGGTGGAACGCTAGGCGCATGCGCATTGGAACCTTCTTGAAACGCATATGCGTGTTATCACATAGACGGTAGGCGCATACGCATGTGAACAGGAGACGCCCCACGAGAAAATTATTGGTGGTACTGACTGTGGGACGGACCATTACAGTAAAACTTTTACTTTTTTGTCCACAGAAAGGACAACTTTGTGGAAAACGGCAAATGGAGGGATAATATCGCTTTGTGTAAAAATGCCCGCACATTGCTGAATCGGATTTAAAAAACCACGTCCCGGAGTCTACAGTTTAGTGGCCGTTGTTATTGATTAGGAAAGATTACCTGAAACAGTATGCTGATGTTGTCAGACCGTAAACAGTACTTTTTTTTATATATACTGTATAATAAACACGAAAAAATAAAAAGTATGCATTTTTTCCACATGTATTCCAGTACATATGTGTATTCTACAATATACCTGTACAGCATGTATTGTTTTATACTGCCTTGACAGTACATTCTAGAAACACTGTATTTTGTTATAGTTTCAAATGAGGCAATGGAACAATTTAAAACAAATCAACATTTTCTTTTATTGGTGGAGTAAGTACAAAAACATTTATTTACAAATAGTGAACAATGTAAAAACATTTTAAGTGCACAGCACTTCAAAACATTTGCAGCAGTCATCCAGGCCTGCACAACTCCATTCCTCGACGGCTTCAAACTGGCCCGGTTTTCAGGATAACCTTTGAAAACTGGGTCTGTTTGCTGGCCTCAGGGATTGGAATTGTGCATGTCCTGTGTGTACAGTAAATAAAAACATTCGTTTACAGTATTAATACAAGTAACAGCATACAACATCTCTTTTATTTAAGCACAGCACTTCAAAACATTTGGTCTTACTTGTTATTTAAAAAAATTCACACAAATGCGTACCCCACCAGATTGTCCTTCCATGGCCGATGCCTTGCATGGCGCAAAATGGCATTAATGCAGTCCCGAACGCCTTTCATTAAAGGATCTGTAATTGAAGAAAAAAAACGCCGCAATTCCTCCAGAATAGTCTTTCCTAAATTGTCAGGAAGCGCCTTTTTTTCGCGATTTCCTTCATAGTTCACTTTGCACGCCCAGTCGCAGTACATCAAGTAGGACACATGGTGCTTAAAAATTAACAAGGCATACTTGTGGGGTACACCAGCACTCATCACCCTATACTTCTCCCTGAGTGCCAGTGGCAGATCGCGCAGGATGATGTCGGGCAGCGTATCGATGCAAGCGAATGTAAGTTGGTTTCTGGAAGCGGGTGTTCTTCTGTGAGCGGGTGTGCTTGTGTCGGTGGGCGAGGGTTGTCTGGGAGGAAGCTTTCCTCCTGTCTTGGTCGCCGTGTTGTCTCCTAGCGTGGTCTTGACGGGGTTGTCATGTCATACTCCTCCTCAACGGTATACATGTACACAAAATCTTTAGGTGGAGGGGGTGCGCTTGCTGATGGAAGGTGGTCGAAGGTCCCATTCATCACATCCATGCCACCCTCCTGCTCCGGCGTCAGGGATACAGGGACATGAACACCGAGCAAATTATGTATCCCCGCTATGTCAGTCTCTATCTTCTCCATCCGTCGATCCATCCGTTGATCCATCGTCTGCATCCGTTGCTCAATATTTAGCATTGTCTCCAGAAGCAGATCTATCTTTGCCAGCACAATAGAGTTCCTGGGGATATCCACACTTATCCCATTCAGCATCCGGTCTAACGAGCTGCTTCTTGTGCATGGCGTTCTGTGGACATCTGGGTGGAAGGGTGCTATGGAGGATGAGATGGGGTTTCCATGGAGAGAAGCGGCAGCGTCGCCAAAGAAGGGTGGAGGAGGTGACCTCTGGATTTCAGGGAGAGGAGAAGCGACAGCGTCATCGAAGAGGGATGGAGAAAGTGACCTCTGGATTTCCGGGCGAGAAGCGGCAGAGTCGTCTAAGCGCAAAGGAGAAAGTGGCCCGTGGATTTCACGGCACCAGCAGCAGCGTCGTCGCAGAGCAGTGGTGAAGATGGCCTGTGGGTTTCCGGGAGGGCGGCAGCAGCGGCGAGGACGAGTAGTGGAGAAGACGGCCTGAAGATATCCAGGAGAGTGGCGGCAGAATCGTCGAAGCGTATTGGAGGAAGTGGTCTGCGGTTTCGATGGGTTGGCTTCCATTTTTTTTGCGTTGAGAGTACATCACCGTATTTCTTCTTGACATAATAAGGCTTACGTCTATTAAGACCCTCAGCTTTTGGGGTCAGCAGAAGGTTTTCTTAATTGGCCTTAGCCTGTCGCTTTGGCTTTGGCATGGAAACGGCTGCCCCCTTTCGCTTTTTCTGCATGACAGGCACGGCAGAGGCGAGTGGGTTCCTGCGTCCGTACAATCGGGGTTGATCCATAGAAGCAGATGGCACAATGCAGTATCTGGACAAGGTAAAGTTCAGATAAAGATCATCAAGTAGTGGGCTATGCAAAGTGTGTAACCTTTTATGCATGGCGACGAGGTACAGGTGTTGAAAGTGGGCATACTCTAATGTGAGTCATTTACGTATAAATACACCATCCATTTTGTGGATTCCCTGCACATTGAATACACATCGACTAAACATCGAATATACATTCTGGTGCTTGTATTTCTTTCTACTCGCAGCAATGCCTGTTAAGAAGATTTCAAAGGATCTCAGCATGCGAATTAAGGAGATGTACACGAGCGGACACCGAATTGCAGCTATCCAACGCTGGTTAGCTACTTCTGGCCTTGTTGTGCCAGCAAACACCGTGAGCTATCATGCACACGGAAAAACCAAAGAACCCACGAGGAGACCAACGGTAACTAACGCGTAAGTATATTTATATAACTATATTTATTTATTTATTTATAAAATATTGTACCAGGAAGTAATACAGTACATTGAGAGTTACCTCTCGTTTTCAAGTATACAGTACAGTATATCTCTCATCGCTGCATATTAATACGTATATTGTGTACTGTAGATGCACTGTATCTAATTTTATAGTTATTTCTGTATATTTATAGAACAGCAGTACTGTATGTATATTTTATATATTGCAGCATATTAATAGAACAACATATTGTGTGCTGTAGATGCACTGTATTTTATTTATTTATAAAAAATATTTTACCAGGAAGTAATACATTGAGAGTTACCTCTCGTTTTCAAGTATGTCCTCTATAGTTACTTCGGTATATTTATAGAACAGCAGTACTGTATGTATATTTTATATATTGCTGCATATGAATAGAACAATATACAATATATTGTGTGCTGTAGATGCACTGTATCTAATTTTATAGTTACTGTTCTTCGGTGTATTTATAGAACAACAGTACTGTATGTGTATTTTATATACTGTATTGCTGCATATTAATAGATCAATATACAGTACAGTATTGTGTGCTGTAGATGCACTGAATCTAATTTTATACTGTAGTTATTTCTGTATATTTATAGAACAGGAGTATGTATATTTTTTTATATACAGTAGATGCATATTAATTGAACAATATATTGTGTACTGTACTGTAGATGCACTGTATCTGAGCATAAAAGTACCTGTACCTGTTGCCCACTGTAACGTATTTTTGTTTTTCCTTTAAACTGTAGGGAGACAACTGATCTGGTCGACAAAATAAGTGAGGAGAATGATGAGAAGAGTGCATTAAGGGTCAAATACACTCTGCAGGACAATCACAATCTCACTGTATCCGAGTCCAGCATAAAGAAGATGAGACAAAGAATTGGATGGAAATATGGACGTGTGAGGTTAGTACAGGACAGTACAGGAGGTAAAAGTGTTGTTTAAGAAACTGTACTGTACCTCTAAAATGATTTATTCCTTGTCATTACAGAGCGTATCCCATGATCAGGGATGTTAACAAAATAAAGAGAGTTGTTCAGGCCCAGGCATGGATCGACAGTGGAGAAACTTTTTGCAGGATTACATCTTCACTGACGAGTCTACTGTGTCGCTGGAGAGATTTGCCACCTTTGCATTCCACAAAAAAGGTCACATATCTATGAAGCCGCGTCCAAAACACCCAGTGAAGATCCATGTGTGGGGTGCCATCTCTAGGCGTCGACCAGGATGCATTGTTATCTTTGAAGGTACAGTCAAATGTATGTCACACGCTTGTGCCTTATGCACTGTTCTGTACTAGTGTGCAGTTTTTTGAGCACTTTTCTTTTCTTGTTATAGGAATCATGAATAAAGCTTTCTTCCAAGTCAATATTGTGCCTGAGATTGTGGAATACATCACACGTGAGTTCCCGGATGGTCACCGTTTCTACCAGGACAACGATCCGAAGCACACCGCGTCAAGTGCGCATCTCCTTGAGCGCGGTATCAACTGGGTGAAGACGCCAGCGGAGTAAGTGCGGTAACCGTGTCTCATTTTTTCCCACTGTTTTTACTGTGTACAGTATCTCTTAAACTAATTGTCCTTTTTTTCCCCCTCCAATGACAGATCACCAGACTTCAATCCGATCGAAATGGTCTGGCACCAGCTGAAGGACCATATCCGAAAAGTCGTGAAACCCTCCAAAAAGGATGAGTTGGCGCAAGGCATACTGAGTTTTTGGAACGATGTACTCACCGTGGAACGATGCAATAAATATATTGACCATACAGTATTGCGACAGTGCTGCCCATTGTGATCGCGCGTAATGGGCAAGCATCAGGAAGGTAGTATGGTATACTGTACTGTAGTATTGTAAGTACAGTATGATGCAGGTAAGTATGGCACAGATTTTTTTCTCTCCCGGTAGTCAGATTATACAGTAGTTCCAGTATAGACTAGTTTGACAGTACTAACTGCATACGGTAGTCCAACATTGAGTAGCTATAATGTTCACAATGCCATAATATGCACCTAACTGCTCAATTTTTTTCTTTCCTGAGAGAGCAGCACCAGCCATCTGGTTACAAAGTATTTAACAGTAGTCAGAGTATACAGTAGTTCCAGCATAGACTAGTTTCACAGTACTACACAGCACACAATGCCATAATACAGTACGCACATATCTGCACTAATTGTTTGTTTTCTTGTCTTTTCAGGAAAAAAGGATGGACTGGGAGAGAGGGGGGGGTGTCGTGTACAGTCATGCTGTCATGATGCTACAGTACAAACTGCAGTCATGATGTACACAAAACCTCTCCTCTCTCAATGAACTACAGTACTGTACAC